>JAAXCT010002676.1:0-60994 GCA_012490785.1 Eragrostis nindensis | reverse complement strand
TTTTTCTAGCCTATTCCCACTCGAGCTAATGCAAATTACCGCATTGGAATTATGCATAATTCGCCGAATATCCGATACTTGAGAACCAAATTCTTTGATTCGAATATTCAATCCTCGACCACATCCTACTGTATTCTTGGCTATACATCTGACGCAGCAGTTCCAACGAAAAATCCAGAGCGAAATTGGCAGGTACAGACAGTGTGCCGACCGGCACAAGTTGTGTCGACCGGCACACAGAGAAAAAAAAAAAGGAAAAACAGAAGAAAAGAAGAAAAAGAAAAAAAAAGAGAGAAATAAAGTCTGTACCTTGCGCTGTTTTGCTCGGGACTAGCAAAAATTTGAGTGTGTGGGGGGAAGAGTGAATTCCCTTGAATTCTTATCATAGATTAGTAGCCAAAATTTCTTTTTCCAATCATGTCCACATTCTTTGCATTCGATATCCTTCGAAAATGCCAGGAAGTTTCTGATAGATATGCAAAGAAGAAGGACAGCTTTGTCACCTGTTTAAAAGATTACGTTCTCTAACTTGTGATTGTTCATTCACAAAGTATATGTCCACTGTTCTAAAGGTGTGAGTTTCTTTCTCAATTCAATTTCTAATGGCCTTTTGACAAGTCTCAGTAAACCAATTAGAGTTATTCCTTAGCTTTGCAATATGTTGTTGATTTATGTCTATTTTCCTTGAATTTCCTCACCAAGCTACTCATATGGCCTTCACATACATATATCGATAAAGTAGGCTAGGCTTTTGAGTGATTTAGGTGAGAGATTGAAGTTGAGTTGTTGACTTGATCATTGAGAAGGATAGTTCTTTTGCTCACAATACCTTTTTGGTGATTCACATAAGTGGAAAGTCATGTGCATCAAGTTGAATATTTTCAAGGGTTGCTTTTGGAAGTACTCTTTCATGTTCAATACCCATATTGTGAACATTTTTTGCTGAATACTAAATTGATTTAATCTCACAATGACTAAATGCTCAGCTCGTGTAGATTTGAAATACTTTTATGATTGATGTGACTATATGCAAGTTGATTTTCATTCTTGACTTTCCTCGGGCGAGTAAAGGTTTAAGTGTGGGGGAGCTGTTGCGATTTCTAGCATACCATTTTATATGCCAACTGCGCCTTATTTAGAGCATAAATGTCATCATTATAGGCCATTAACCCTTGATAATAGCACCATATTTGTATATATATGTCGTTCTGGAGCTTTATTACAGAAACAGATGAAAAGGACTACATTCTGGACATTGTGGCTGATCTGGACCTGAAGAGAAAGAGAACCAGTAGAAAAGGCCCACTGTGCCGATCGGCACAGCCATGTGCCGACCGGCACATGGGACCCCAAGCCACTGAAGCTGGCCCACCATTCAGTTTATTCTAGAAGGAAGTTATCCGAGCCAATCTTGGGAGATGTCCGTCACGAAGAGATAAAAGATACTCGAAGATTTGAAAGAGCAACACAAGACTTGATCTCGAAGAAACTGATTGGAAGGCCCACATGGAAGCTACCTAGGACTTCGGAACCGACTTAGAACGAGCTGGACACGAGGTGTGCCGATCGGCACAACCCATGTGCCGATCGGCACAAGGACTCTTTTCCACAGAATCCTTTCCTTCCTTGATGTACAGCCCTATATAAACTTGTAAAAGCCCTAGGGTTTCGGGATCCGCCGCTAGAGGGACAACACAGCTAGTAAGTTTAGAGCCCCGGGGCTTTGCCCCGTTCTTCATGTTCTCTAGTTGTTGATCATGAACCATTGGTGCTAAAGAGGTGATCCACATCAGGTAGTGTTGCGTTCTTACGCACAGAGATAAATATCAACTCCGCAAGCGCACGAACACCGTTGTAGCATTTCACCCAGGAGTTTCCAAGGGTATCGTATTTATATTTCCTCAGGGAAGCAGGGATAAGAATTATCATGAATTAACAAGGAAACATCATTATTTTATAACTTGCAAACTAAACAAAGCAGGGGTAAAGATGAGTGATGATAGGGTGGCAAACACACATAAGGATTCCATATGAAGATAAGAGATAGTACTAGTCAACTGGAGGACAACGAGAAGAAGGGTATCCGCCTAGGGGTTACAACTATTTACTTAAGCTTTCATTACAGATACATTCAAGTGCATCGGGGCACGGCCGTCGCCAAGACACGCAACTCGGAAACTAAGTTCAACGTATCCAGGCAAGGACGCGTCTAGGCCCTACCTGTCCAACCCGGCGTGGTGGATTACAGAGACCGGTGTAGCTGTCACATACACTCGCGGCTACCATCCTCCGTGGGGTTGGGTGCACACTCACGCCTAGGAAATAATTCCTTGAACCATACAAGCAACTATCCTAGATAACTTACTCCAACGTAAAGAGCAAGCCAACCATGCATAACAAATCTATGTGGATTGTGTAAGCATTTGCGGTGCAAACAACCCATGCAGATAGACCTATCATACACAGACGTGGAACCAACACAAGAATTTCTCTATAATTATCACTTAAATAAATAAATGTAAACTAAAGAAACTAAATAAATAAATGAGAAAATAAATAAATAGGAAAATAATTATATTAACTAATATCAAAAAGAAAAGATACAAGAGAGCTTTACCCAATATCCGAAGAAAACTCCGGAACTCCGAGGAAGCTCTCACTTCTACTCTAACTCCCATGACCAACTAGCCTACTCTAAACTACACAAGTGGAATGATCTTCCATGAGAAAGAGCGTGACCCTACATTGGATCTTCTCTTCTCAAGTGTGATGGTGCGAGTTGGAATGGAGCGGCCAGGGGTATTTATAGCTTCTCCATGGCGGTGGAGCTATATATGGCCGAAGCTGGAGTGACGGGCCCGCCAAGCCAGGCCGCCGCCAAGTAGGGGGGGCCGGCCGGGCCGCCCATTGCGTCGGTTTGCACCGCCTCGATGCTGGACGCTCGTGATTTGCTCCTGATGACGGTTGTCCAGTCGGTGGCTCTGTGGGGGCGGCAGAAGAGGAGTGAGGGCCAAGTTGAGGCCCAAAACAGCCACCTTCTAGAACGTCGGTGGAATTCTTCTAAACAGGCTTTTGATTCTGCGTTGTAGGCCTGTTTGGTAGCTCGCTGGAGGAAGGCCGAGGCCTGGGGCCACCTTGTGGGGCCGGCCGGCCTATAGGTGGGGCCGGCCGGCCAGTCTTTGTGCCAGCTGGGCCCACTTTCCTCCATATTTCCCTCCTGCATCCAAATATCACCAAAACTTGTGGAGTAGCATTAATCCTAACTACTATGCGCAGAATCTTGTGACATGCCTTTATTTACCGGTATTGTGGCGGTCAAAACAGGGTTTAACGACCGCCAACAGTAGGCCTACTAGATGGTGATGTATCTTGCACTATGTATTATCAAAGTATGGTTGAGTATGTGGATGAATGGTTTTGATTATTGATTGCCTGGATTTTATGGTCTTTACATGCACTTGTTCCTACGCTTAGTGACGACTAAGTATTAGATGTTATCTTAATTGTGGTGGCAATAAGAGGTGAGAGATTCAATCTCTCACTATCTCCATTGTGGTTAAGGTAGCTTGGGATCTTGTAATGTGCCATATTTGCACGTTGCCTCCGTACCTCAACAGCCGCTAATGCATACGCGATGATCCTTGAGGTGATGTGTAGAGTGGGAAGAGGTCACCGATTACGGCGAATTGGTCGTGACAGGGCATTCCAGAAAGGGGCTTCGACCTACCGATCTTCGGTTATCAATAATTGAGTAATCTCGTTTATGATGCTATTTGATTAAGCTTTTTGGTTACGATCTCAACTAGCAGACTTGGCTAACTTACCCCATGATCTAATCTGTTCCTAGGCTTTTCGGACAACACTTCGGACAACTTCACCTTGGTGCCGACCGGCACATCCCCTGTGCCGATCGGCACAACACCCTGTTTTCCTGAAACCCACGCTCACGCTCACTAGAAAGCTTGGCTAACTCTTTTACTGATGATTTTGCTTAATTCCCATAGTCTCTGTGGTTCGATTAAACCTTGGAATACTCTTCTAGGGGAAAAAGACGACAACTGTACACCGTGCTCTTGCGGTATATAAGTGGGTGCGTAGATACGACCAACAGTAATGAACGAGTCATATCCATCTATACTTGTAACTGAGAATGGACCACAGATGTCTGTGTGAATTATGTCTAAAACACCTGTGCTATGCTCAGCATCTTTCTTTATCGTCTTTACATATTTGCCTTTTATGCAATCGATGCATTTTTCAAAATCTGTGAATTCTAAGGGAGGGAGTATGTCATTCTTTACTAATCTTTCAATTCTCCCCCTCGAAATATGGCCCAAACGACAATGCCATAATTTCGACGACACATCATGAGTTCTTTTTCTTTTTCTATTATTATCTGTAGACGAAGATACAATTGCATTCACATCACATACGGAATTCACACTTTCACGTAGCGATAACAAATAAAGATCATTTCTCTTAAAAGCAACTGTAGCAACTGTATCACTGTAATTTATTACACATCTGCCATTACCAAAATGACAGTCAAATCCTTCGTCATCTAGACGAGACACACTTATTAAGTTTCTATGAAGACTCGGTACATAAAAAACATCTCTAAGCAAAAGCTCAAAACTGGTGTCAAGCACTAAGAGAAGATCTCCCACAGGTTCAACATCAGCCTCCACTCCATTGGCAACTTTAATTTGCCTTTCGTTTTCTTTGAGTGGTTCTCGTCGAACGGAATCCCTGTAAAGAGTTTGCAACATGAATAGTCGCTCCTGAGTCAATCCACCAAGTAGATTTCGAATATTCTATATACGAGATTCATTTACAAATGAAATAATGTTCTCACCATTCTTTTGCATGATCATCTTTAAGTACTTTGGACAGCCTTTCTTGTAGTGCCCATGGCCCTTGCAGTGGAGACACTGGTTGAAGTCCACCACACACTGTCCTTCTGATGGTCTGTGCTGGTGGAACTGTTGAGGAGCTTTTCCCTTGGAGGAGGATGCATTTCCCTTAGGATTTGCATTCTTTTTCTTGTCCTTAACATAGTTAAGGGACTGGGGGGGTAGTCTTTCCTCCTCTTGTACACACATAGCAATAGTCTTTTCTACATCCCAAGTCTCTGGGGACATGTTGTAGTTAACAACAAAAGTATCAAAAGGCTTTGGCAACGAAGCAAAAATCAGATGAACAATGTGATCCTCCTGGAAGGCATGTTCATTGGTTTGAGCTTGTTGTTGATGCTCACCAAGCGGTGGATGTGCTCTCTAACCCCACCACCTGTGTACCTCTCTGAAACCAGTAGTTTTCTCAACTGGGTACCATATGTCTTTGAAGAGCCAGTATACTGACTCTTTATCTTCTCAAGGTACTCAACAACAGTGGGACAATCTGCAATGGACCCCAAAATGGGAGCCTCTATAGTGTTCTTTACCACAGCCAACGCTTTCTTGTTGGCAGGGACCCATCTAGCATGATCAAGATCATACTTCTGTTTGCTCTCCATGTAGGAGCGCTGTCTTTGCTGCCAGGCAGCATCTGTTTCATTTGCCTCTCTCTCCGGTGCCTTAGGCTCTAAGGGAACCGGAGCAGAGAGGACCCAATCCATATCACTCAAGGTGAAAAACAAGTCCAGCTTCTTAAGCCATTCATTGTAGTTGTCTCCTTTCAAAACTGGGATGTCCTTGATATTCATCACATTGGACAACCCTCCTGAAAATCATTCAGATCAAGTGAGAACATTTTTAACATAATAACAGTAATAATTGCATGCCTTAAATTCGACTTTGGTCCAAAAAATAAAACATACAATTCTTTGTGCATTAAAACTATATCACCTTTGGGCAGAAATAGAAATAATGCATAAATAAATCTTCTATGACATAATAATATTGCTATTATCAACTTTGGTCAGAAAATAACAACATCATAATCAAATCTGGAAAAATAGTCTATGAATTCAAAAACAATTCTAATAATCAATAATCTATTTATCTATGCAGCGGAAATTTATCTATAATCTGGTAGAAAACTTAAACAGAAGCAAAAATGCAATTATCTGTTCTCTGTCTAAATTATCCCTTTGGTTCAAATTCAAACAGAGGTCTAAATCTTTCAAATTCATTCAAAATTCGCTTCTGGAAAAGTTTAAACTTATTCTTTAAACAGACTCTGTTAATCTTTCGGTCCGGCCCACAACTCGCGGCCCATACCGCGCGCGCGCGCACACTAAAGCACCCGCAAATGGGCCGGCCCGGCCTGTCGAGAGGTTGGCTCACGCCCGCCTCAATCTGAGCCGCACGTCACGATGGACGGCGGAAATCAGTCGATCGAACGGATAAGAGACCGAAAAAATCTGTCGCCACCGAAACCCTAATCCTTTCTCCTCTCTTCCGCCTCCTCACTCCCTCTCGCGACAGCGCGCGACGGCTCTCGGCCGGAGAAGAAGAAGAACGGCGCCGCCGCCGGGCCCCTCGCCGGCGCGCGCGTCCACCCGTCGGTGAGCGCGCCGCCATCGAGCGGCTTGACGGCGGTGACCACGAGCTCGATGCGCGCGGTCCCTTTCTTTTGCCGTCGCGTGCGCACGCGGGCGTCCCGGCAGCGAGCGGTGGCGGCATCTATCCCGCGCATGGCGGTCTGTGACGGCGAAGGTAAGCCAGGTAGGTTCCCTTCGGCCCGTCTCTTTCTTTTCTAGGGTTAGGGTTAGAGATTCAAATCGACTTCTATCTCCTTCTAAAACTCTATCCCAACTAGATCTACGCACTAGACTGGCTCATGATACCATTGTTAGATCTATTCAAATAACTAGGCGTAGAATCAAGTACGGGTCTAGAAATCCTTTCTAGTCAACATCATGAATCGGGTCTAGATCGAGGTGTAGTAATCTCATACCTTCGTGAGATGATTGAGCCGGTGCTGCCATGGCGACGACTGGCGGTGCCGGAGTCGTCGGAGTGGTGGCGGCGTTGATGACTGGGACGGGCACGTCGGCGAGCGCGCGAGGAAGGCGGAGGTTCCTGCGTCCTTCTGGCCGGTACCTGCACTGGCCGGGGACGGAGAACTTGAACGGCGTCGACGTGGTGGCGGCGGAGGTGAAGCTTCCCGCCGCTGGCTGCGCACCCTAGATCGGTAGGGTTTGTAGGTGGGGTTGTGGCGGCGCGACGAACTTCGTGTTGCGTGCCCGGCCCCCACCCCTCTATTTATCTGCGCAGTGCGACGGGGGCCCACCAGCCATATAACGGCTGGACGCCCCCGATCAGGGCGCTGGATCGAAACCGACTCGATCTTTGGATCGGGATCGGTTCAGAGGAGATCTAACCAACACGTTCACCTCGAGTCATATATATTAGTAACTCTTGGTTATAAAAACTATGTGTTCCTCCGAACTAAACTCATGCTTTCTCACTGCAACTAAAGATCCTACTGAGCCTGTTCGACAAAAGTAAAATGTCTTTTCTCTCACAGAACTTATTACAATAAAAATACTAGGATGATTCTTTCGTCACAAAAACATTCAACAATGGGGCCACAAAAACAAATGAAATATACAGCAAAAGCGCGGCAATGCCGCGCTCCTTTCTAGTTTTATTTTTATTTTTCGAGGGATTCATCATAAGTTGGCACAGCAGAAACGATCGCGACGGCGATCAACAGTGACCGCCGAAGGAGCTGTCAATCCGGCCTTCGGCATCTGACTTCTACTCAAAGCTTTCTCACCCGACCAGGTATTGAATTTGTGGCTTTCCGATTGCGTGCGGATCTACCACGCAGAGAAAAATCATAGAAAATGATGGCACGGATCATAGTCGTCGCGCTAGAATCAGAAGTTCTCTGATTACGACCTTCCAGACGTTCGACAATTGCACAACGGACAACAAACGTAGTCTGCTTGTTCCCCATTTCTCTGTACATGTGATACGGATACAGTAGCAACCACTGACAGACAGGAATCAGAGGAGTGCACTAATAATCCTAAACACTCGTCGATCGTCATTGATCAGTCCCGCCTGGGCTTCACTGTCACGGGTAGCCCGTCCTGCATCCGCAGCGTCAGCGACGCGACCTGCCGTGGCCGGTACGCGCCGTCCACCACCACGTCGAGCTCCTCCATGACGCACGCCACGATGGACTTCATCTGGATGTACGCCATCTCCTTGCCCAGGCACAGCCTCGGCCCCGCGTGGAACGCCACGAACCGGAACGGGCTCTCTGGCCGGAACGCCATGGTCGGGTCGTCCACTAGCCACCGTTCCGGCCGGAACTCCCGCGCGTCGGCGCCCCACACAGACTCCATCCGCCCCATCGCGTACGCGTTGTACGCCGCGAACCACCCCGCCCGCAGCGCCGTGCCGTCGGGCAGCACGTCGTCCGCCTCCGCCCGCAGCGTGTTCACGGGGACCGGCGGGTACAGCCGCATCGACTCGGTGATGGCCGCGTGCACGTAGTGCATCTCGCGGACCTCGTCCAGGTCGAACCCGGCGGTGTCGTGGAGTTCGCGCTGCTGCGGCGGTGGGCGCCGGGCGCGCGTCGCGCTCACCTCGTCGCGGATGCGGCGCGCCACGTCGGGGCGCGAGGACAGCAGCCAGAAGAACCAGGTGAGCGCCGAGGACGTGGTCTCCCGCCCTGCTAGGAGGAAGCTGATCACCACGTCGCGGAGCGGCACCCCGGACTCGGCAAACGCCTCGTCCTGGCTCGCCATGAGCCGGGACAGGAGGTCCTGCTTCTCGCACCCGGCGGTCATCTCCTCCCGCCGCTCCCGGACTATGCGGTCGGCGAAGTCGTGCACCATGGCGATGGACTCGCGCAGCCGCCTCTCGGACCCCACGTTCAGCGCCTTCTTGACCTTCCAGAACCCCGGGACGGCGTACCGGAACCTGCCCGCGCTGATGTTGGCGGCGTCGCGGAACGCGTCGGCGAACCTGCTGCTGCCGCTGCCTTCGCCATCGTCTTCGTCGTCGTCAGGAAGCTGGCGCGGGTCGTGGTCGAAGGCGACGCGGCAGATGTTGTCGAACGCGAACCGCTCGAGCGCGTCCTGGAGGTCGAGCGCGCGCCCCGACGCGGCGGCGCGGCGCAGCAGCGGGAGGAGGCGCCCGTGCAGCTCGCCGTGCACGCAGCGCGCCACGAAGGCGCGGAGGGAGCGCGTGTTGAACTCGTGGCTGGCCACCTTGCGCTGCGCGCGCCACGCGGCGCCGTCGGCGTTGAAGATGCCGCGGCCGAGGAAGTCGTGCAGCAGCGACGCGAACCGGGGGCCCTTGGGGTAGTTGTCGAAGCCGCCGCGCAGGAGGTGCTCCACGTTCGCCGGGCTCGCGGTGATCACGCCCCGCACGCCGCCCGGCCGGAGCAGCACGAACGTGCACGTCGGCTGGCTCGCCATCGCCTCCGTCATCCAGTCCAGCATCCGGTGCCGGTTCGCCAGGAACTGCGGCAGGTGGCCGATCAGAGGGTACGGCCGCAGCCCCGGCGGATACGTCGTCGTTTGGCACGCCATCTTGTCGCGCCATGTTCGGAGCACCCAGGATGCACTGACCACGAGCAGCAGCAGCAACCAGAAAGCGGCCATGGATGCTGGACAGACTGTGGAAGCAAGCACGTCAGGTGATCGGTGGAGAAATTGGCGTCGAATCTGACTCTACCTAGTACTACCTACGTGCTGCGGCTAGGAGGAGGGCAAAGGATAAGGGGAGGACGAAAGAGTGTGTGGTGGCTGCCTGACGGACGAGTGGTGTGAGTGAACCGGTTGCGCTGGAACTCCCTTGTCCGCTCGCGGTTTTGTTTTCTGGCCAGCGGTGCTGCCGCCCGTGTCGTTTGTTCGACGGGAGGAACCTGCCGCTGTGCCGCAAAAGATCAAGAGATGCTGGTCCCTTTGAGTTCAACAGGACGAATGGACGTCTCGACTGTGACCTATGATGAATTTGCGAGCGTTCGGGTCCGGTGGTTGTGTCAAGACAGGCCACACGTCGTCGGACACGCTGCAGTCGCCCGCCGGTGCAAGCCTGCAAGTTCATTGTCGGGTCGGGCAAGTTCATTTGGGCCGAGTCCGTTTGGACCAAGGAAGCCCATAAATTGGCAGGCCCGTGATCAGCTTTCTGGGTCTGGCCGCTCCGCCGCTACGGCACCGTCCTAGCGCCACTCGCGCTGTAGGCTGTCGCCGCTGCTGTTTGGAGTGCCAGAGGCCATTGTACGACTCGCGACGGTCGAATTTCGTCCGACGCAAATTTTCCATCGAACGTCCGGACGTACGCTAGCCCTTCCTTAGCTGTTTTCTCGGAAATGAGGAGAATTTTTTTTTTTGACCAAACGAAAATGAGGAGGTGAGCTTTGAACTTCGAAGCCAGTGCAAGCATGGTCCAATGTTGCTGCTGCTCTGTTCCGCTTTTTGCTCGGCCGAGTGACACCACGAATACGGCGTTGATTGAACTAGGCCCACCGGGTCGCCAAGTCGCCCGGATCAGGATTTCATCTGAAAGGTAAAGCAAGGAGGGCACGACATTTCTGGCTCGTGCTCGGCTCCATAAGAGCGGCAAACATTTCTGGCTCGAGCGGCGGATGAGATGAGATGCCTTTAGCCCCATATGTATGTCGGTTGTCGGATTGTCCTGGTCCGGTAATGGCATGGTGATTGATTGGCTATGGATATGACATTGACGGTGTGTATGAGTAGGACCATTCAACAGGCATGTTTACATCCGTCCACAATATTCGATGACATGGAAAGATTGGTGAGAGAAGAGATCGCTGCCGGACCGCGACTGAACGAAAACGAACGATTCCTTTTCATAAAGAAAAATCACGGATTACACGACACTGGAAGAAGTACAATACAGCCATTATTCAGATCCAGTACATCATCGAAAACAACCCCAAAACGGAACCCTGTCAACGCGAATAACAAGAAACTGCAAAATCCAAACTGACATCCGTCCGTGACGGTGTGGATGTTGTCATGCGTGCGTTCGTGTGACACGAGATTTGTCACCCCGGCCGGCGAGCTAGCTTACTTCCCGTTCCACAGGATGGTGGTCTCGGCGATCATGGAGGTGACGACGTAGGGGTCCATGTTGGACGCCGGCCTGCGGTCCTCGAAGTAGCCCTTGCCCTCCTTCTCCGTGTCGCGCCCCACGCGGATGGACGCGCCGCGGTTCGCCACGCCCTGCACCAAAGCACGCACTGATTGATGAGCACGCGCTGCGCGGATCGGAAGAAACCAAAATGCGAGAGACAGAGCGTGTCGTCGTTATCAATTACCCATTTGAAGGTGTTGATGTCGGCGGTCTCGTGGCGGCCGGTGAGGCGGCGCTCGTTGCCCTCGCCGTAGGCGGCGATGTGCTCCGCGTGCCTCTTGCCGAGCTTCTCGATCGCCTTCTTGATCACCTCGTAGCCACCGGCCTCCCTCATCGTCTTGGTGCTGTAGTTGGTGTGAGCACCGGCGCCGTTCCAGTCACCCTGCAGAAAACAACATTCAGTAACCAGTTTTCTTGCGTGCTCATGTCACTGTCAGAATCTGAAACAGAAAAAAAATGAACTTTGACTACCTTGATCGGCTTCGGGTCGAGGGACAGCACAACTCCGGCCATCTCAGTGATCCTCTGAAACCAAACACACATGACTTCAACATACTACTCTTACTATCAAAAAAAATGTAAGAATGACGCAGAGTTGCAGAAACAACGGACCTCGAGAATGTAGCGGGCAACCCAGATCTCGTCACCGGCAGAGATTCCGACGGACGGGCCGACTTGGAACTCCCACTGTTGACGCACAGAACCCGGTTCAGAATCAGCAGCATCAATCAAACGTACTTGCATTCATTCATTCATTCATTCATGTGCCGTGCTGAATTCAGGATCTGTCTGCAACTTGCGCGAGGGAACGTACCTGGCCAGGCATGACTTCACCGTTGATGCCGCTGATGTTGATTCCGGCGTAAATACAGGCCTTGTAGTGGGCGTCAACTACGTCGCGCCCAAAGGCCTTATCGGCACCGGCAGCACAGTAGTACGGTCCCTGAGGAAAAAGATGCACACAAAGAGTTCAGAAAACCTGTTGCTAATTTTGAATTGGTCTAGACAGACGTCAGAAGCTCACGAGAAATTTTATATTGTTGGAAAGTTTCAGCATGTCGACTAGTTCCAATATTAGTTTACTAAACAACCTCAAGCGTAACAGGATTCTTATATTCAGAGCTTACATCACATACTAGCTTGTTTAGCTGCAACAGGTAAAAAAAGTTGGAAGGATTATACTGAGGCTTTTGAGTTGTTTTCTTGCCTGAGGGCCAGGGTAGCCACCAACAGGCCAGCCAAGGGGCCAGCTGACATCCTTCTGAAGGAGAGTGTACTCCTGCTCAATACCATACCTGTTTCAATTCAGAGATATGTTCTGGTGAGGAATAAGATAAGATGGAAAGTATATACTAAAGGTGGAGACATCCAAATCTGGCGGTCCTTCCGAACTTTTCTGATAGCTTTTCATTTTTTATGCAATTTGAGAAATTGTTGTAGTACAAAATAACAAACAATTCAACCAAGTGGCTACAAGACCTTTTGCGCACTTTTTTGGACTTGTGGTTTTTTCGATCGGTAAATTGCTGGATAAATATTTAGATTAATGCATTAAGCTAAAACTAAATTCTTGTTACAAAAAAATCAAAAAGTTTGAAGTTGGGTTATTAGTTTCCATACCATGGCACCTCAGCTACAACATCAGGGTGGCTGAAGATCTTGGCAGCATTGTGCCTCTTGTTAGTGGGGATTGGCTCTCCTTGTGGCGTGTAGCAGTCGCACATCACCTACATAGAGTAGCACGGTATAAGAATTTAAGAAAACAACTATACGTATCACACTTAGTCAAAAGAAAAGACACTTTTAGTCGACATAATTTTATGTCATATGGAAACAAAAGCATATCGACTCATAGAAACGTCTCAGAAGGACCTTTTGGTCTTCTTTTTCTCGCTCTTTTTTTTTTTACTTCTTGCCCGTGTTTCATGACTTTTATGCGAAACGTAAAACAAGAAGAGACGCAAAAGACTTACCAGGATGTTGTCACCCCTCCTGAACGGGTCCTTGAAAATGGCTTGTGGGCTTCAATGTAAAACAAAAAGGGAGAAACGTATAAGCATTAAGCAACGAAGAACTGGTTGCCATGCAAGTATAAGAGAACATAAGCATAGCCAAGAAGATGAGGATCATACTAGAGTATGACTTCACTGTCCTCTCCGGGAGCCTGCCCGGTGCTGGAGCCATCGTAGTTCCACTTGGGCAGCTGGCTCACATCGGTGATGGGGCCTTTCACCGTCTGCTCCAAAAACGTCATGATGAGAAATACCATACTAATAAAATTCAATCAAAGCCAAGTGCAGTATCTTCATATCGCCAAAAAAAAAGGAAAAAAAGGTGCGGCATCATAGGGTGATATAGTTCATGATGCAGGATCTGCAGGAAGACATGGATTAAAACTACGCACCCTTGCTTTGCTCCTTAGGTCTATGCCGGATCCTCCAACCCTGCACACAAGAGATGATATTAGATAGATGTCAAACTTGGGCAGAGAAGTTACGGCGAACTAAGTAAAATTCAGGACATAAAACGTTAGTAATTACGAATAAAGTGCAAAAAGATACAGACACCGAATGCGACTTGCAAGGATAACAACTGTAACTACAAACACGATCTTGAAAAGTTTCAGATTAACAGCAGAGCAAGAACAGAGGGAGGATGCCAACCAGATGTACTCCGCGATGATCTTGTCAGTGCAGTCGCTGAGGTTGAGGTTAACGAGGTCGGTGAGGCTGGCCATCTCGCACAAGCCAAAGCAAGAACGCAGAGATCTTCGGCGAGAAGAATAAGTGGTGAGATGGGTAACACAAAGCGCAAGGGATGAGTCCAAACCCGGGAGAGGAGATGGGTATTTATACAGCGGAGTAGGCTGTGGTGCCAGGATTGCTTGCTTGGAAAATTGGTGGAGGGATTACGGAAGCAGGGCGGGTATCGTTTGGAGATAAAATGCGATTTCTTTTTCAGTTCCCTGCATAATATGTGGTGGTGGCAGTTTAAAAAGATATTGCCAATAATTTATCTTTTCTTTAGGCTACTTGTGAGAGTCATCGTCTCAACTTGGGAGACATTTGTAATATGTTCCCGATTTCAGAGTCCATAGGATTTAGCCGTGGTAACCTTTGTTTTCGAACATTTTTTTTTGGTTAAAATTATGTGATCAAATCACTTATCGTCCCTTGAGGGTTGTGCCTTGTGCGTATGGGAGTACTTTCCAAAAGGAGTGTCCTGCAACTGAAAGAATACAAGTTTGTCAATCAATACCTGAACATACCTACAATTTTACGTCTGGTATTCCTTGTGGCAATTCATCTTCCGACTGCTGCCCCCGGTCAGTGCTGTAAAGTAGCTAAAAACTGAAGGCGTAGAAAGGATGATCACTCATATTCTGAACCCAAATAAAAACAAAACCTCTTTTGCTGTCTTAATAGTAGGTCATATAAAGACAGAGCTGCTTCCCATGAGGACCTTATCATTAGGAAGCTGTTCGTCTTTTATGAATAACATGTGTATATGATTCTCCCACTGAAAGAAAAGGCACACAAAAAAAGAAGGAACCATGGTTTTACTTTAAGAGTCTACTCAAAAGGATGGACTAGAGAAAATCAGAAAACTGGGTTTCTGTTGCCCTTTTCATGTCTGCTTGTAGAAACACAGGAGGTATACTATGCCTTCATCAGGGCCTTCGATAGGACAGGTCATCAAGGCAAAGCTTAAAAGAATGGCGATCAATGTATATTATTATTATTTTGGATAATGGACCCCTAGAGGATGTACACAAACTCATCAGTCATCACATTTCTATATCTCGTATACCGATCCGGTAGCTAGAAGAATTACTTAATGCCTCATCAGTCATTACAATTCTGTTTGTATTTGCATTGTCGATAAGCTTTGTTAAAACAGACACTTAGCACATGAGAACAATGTATGCGCTGTATTTTTGCCGTTATGTCACATTCCTGAAACTCCAATGGGGATTTGTGTACAACTTGGTACAGGTCTTCGCATGAAAAGTTCAATCCAAGAACGAGTATAGAACGCCGGTTTGTTTCTTGATGGCATAACTGAAATATAATTTTCGTATAAACAATTAAAGTTGTTGCTTCAAGATTCCCAGAGTGGGACCACAGCATTATAGTTTCCATCTCCACCCATCTTATTTGTTCCTCAGTCTGTCCAACTTATTCAGCCAGCCGATCTGGACATACTCGCTGATTCTATATGGTACTGTATCTGCAACTGCCTTGTTCTAAAAAAATAGCAAACACAGCAAACCCTGCTGATGGTATTGTTTGTAGCTTTGTACCTTCTTGAACGTCTTCTATTCACCGCATTGGTTGACTTTGCTTCTACATTATTTTTGCGCTATTTTTCTATAAATGTCGTTTTCCTTTTTTCAGGCATTGACTTCATTTGCGTATAAGGCCATCATCTGATGTGTGACATATTTTAACAAATTAATGTTTTGAGTGCACATTGCTCCCAGCCAGTTCACATATATGTCTTCAATCATTGGAGGTTGCGAGCCATCTGGGGTATATTCTTGCCGCTGGGTTTGCTTCGGGATCCTAAATGTTCTTTTTTCTTTGTCAACCATGGGATCCCGAAATACTTTGAATAGGCTAATTGTTCTTCCTTTTCCTCTTGTTATTCGGGTGACCGATTTTAACATCTTTTAATTTTACCAAAAAAAAAATTGCTGCGCTTGTACTACTATGCTCTCAGAAATTCTATGATCTGGATCTTTGGTTCATCATTCAACAATGCAACCACCTGCCATATGTTCAGAATCCAACCCTTGGGAGGTTGAAGAGAGGATCTCCAGATGATGTCCCTTTAGGCTCATAAAAGTCGTGCCATGGCGTGCGGTACTGTTTCCCCAGGAGACCCAGTCAGCTTGTTTATGTTTCTTGTTTCCCGTCCAAGAACTCAAATTGCTGTTTGCTACCCATTTTCTGTGCAGAATCTTGCATCTTCGTTGCATCACTGGCTTGACCCAATCGGCTGTGGAATCTATTCAAGATGGCAGTTTTTTTTTCCTCCTCCTTTTGTTTTCTAATGGAAAAATATCGTTATGAAGAAAGGTCAACCAGGAACTCATTTCTCCAATCATGTGTGCTGTTGTTTATTCAACTCTATTTAATCATAATTATGTTAAAATAAAATATGTCAAACTTATGCAATCGTCTGTTTTTGATGGAAGAAGAAAAAAAATACAAACAGATGCGATAACTTATTTGCCATCTTTCTTGCAACCTGGCCTATTGCCACGAGGACAAGTTGCACCATGCTCATCACTACATTTTACTATGGTACTGCAAAATAAGTCGAGGTATGATGATGTATATGACCTTTCGCATCCTGTGTAACAATACCTCTGCGACCACGAGCCATGATCCGATGAGGTCAGGTGAAGGCCCTGCCACCAGGGCTTGCGATCACAACTCATAGCCGAGCCGAGCAGCCCACATCGAGCATCTTTGAAGCTCCTACGTACCGTCTGATTCGCTCGTTCGCGACGGCACTGAAGGAACAAGCGAGGAGGAATCATCAGATTTGGCAGCATGTTCGTTGGACACAAACGCAAGACAGAAAAATGCCTTGTGGATCAACGTGGATCAGTCATGCCTGATCTTCTTGAGCTTTTGGCAAACTGAGCTCAGAATCTATTCTCTGGATGGCTTGATTTATTCCATGCGAATCGGTGAAAGGGGCTCGACCAGTCATCTGCTTGCGGGTAGTCATGTGACAAGATCGTAGGAGGCAAGAAACGGGAATACACGTCAGGTGAATTTCAGAGCGTGTGTATAGATTTGAGTTTCGCAAAGCAAATAAACAAAAGGAAGAATAAACCGAGATAAAATCTTATACCACGTGGATAAGATAGGTTTCAGTCAAGCAAAGAAGAATGCGATTACAATTGAAGAAAGGAAGTATTATGTACCTTCGACTCTGGAAAATCAAACTGAGGATGACTTCTTAATAGGCTTTTGCAATTTTCCCTTTACGTAATTCGATTTTTGTTTGTTTCTCGCACCGCGATTTGAATAGTAGTACCACGGTACTATCGCCATAAATGGCTCACATATGGCTAGACACGGGAGCGCTGGAGACAAGCGAGCTCCCTCTGTGTACTAGCTTTATCCGGTCCGTGTACTATCGCACAAGCGACCACATAGAACAAAGTAAACTCGCCGTGCATGCATGATTCAATAATGTTAAATGACTAAATGAAGAAACATTTCTTTTTTACAGACCAGGGGAAAAGGCTGGGCATAAGTGCATAATAGACCAGATCATTAGAGCCAAAAATAAAATTTACATTGCATCACTAATTTATTGGAGATCGCTGATCATAACAGTATGAACTTATCTCCAATACTACATTGCTCATATGGCCTTCAATTGAAAAATTACAGATACCAGATGAGCAGTAAAACAGCTAAGAAAAAAAAATAAGAATGACTAGAGAGCAGAAACGAGCTTTCTCCAACAAATAATTGCCATTCCTTGACAAAATCTAGGAATGAAACAAAAAGATTACACTATGTACCCCATGCAACCTCCTTTGAAAAAAATAAGGAGACTAACCAAAGCCCCAACAAATATGTGATGACGCGTCCTGCAAATATATCATACATCCCAAGTAACTAAATGCATCATGAAATGCCTTTGGATGTTCTTGAAGGGGGCCTGCTAATCTCTGATAGTGAAGATGAATGCACTTCTTCGTATCTTTGTATCTCCTGCGTGTGATTCAGACAAGTTATATAGAGACCTTCTGTCTAGACGACAAGCAACATTTAAATCATTGTTTGTCCAAGTTCCAGAGTAAGTCAGAAAAAGATTTATTAAATAATGCAAGCCTAAGACTGATCTGCTACAGTGCTACCAATTACCAAAGAACTGACTGTGTCTGTGGTGAAGGGTCACTCTCTAGAAGAACTATAGCTTTTCAAGGTGAGAGCAGCTTGGCCATTTAGTTCAGAAAAGTAACCAGCTTAGCCAGAGCTTCCAATAGTACAATCAGAAGCGAACAGAAAAAAATATTACAGACTTATAACCAATAAAATTACTAATTCAAGCAGACCAAGAGACTAAAGCAGAGATGAAAAAGAACAGAAGATAACACTAATTTTTACTTCACAGATAGGAAACCTAAATATTTTTGCGGTTATTTGGAGCAGGAGCACACAATTGAAAATTGACACCCAAAATACTAAAAATGCTACAGTGAACAGTAGAGAAGATGTGGCAGGAAAACTTCTGTGGCAGCAACAACAACATAACTGAATACTAGCGTAACCAAACAAGTGAGAAAAAGCCCCCACAAGATACCTGTGATAACGGTACTGCTGAAGCAGATTTGCGTGATTGCAGTTGATTCTTCAAATGCAGTCGGTGCTGCTGTTGCATGTTCTCAAATTGCTGGAGAAGGGATGGGAAATTGATTGCACTATAGTTCTGTGTATCCTGGTTGCGGTTGCCATCTTCAGTCACTTGAAGAATCTGAGAGTATGGGTTTGCTGAAGATGTGCGCTTGAGATTTTCACTGAATGGCACAGTCTTCAATCGAGTCCTCAAGATCTTGAAGGCTGCACTTTGCTGCATAAATATATAAAGCCTAAGTTGTTCAAACATGTACTGTTGCATGTTCAGGCAAATGCATCTAGTAACCTCTCCGACAGAATCTGTTTATAAGCTCGAACTCGTAGAAACAAGAGTATACTACAGTTCAATTCATTCTAACGAAACGTGTCTTCGTCTAATGCCTCAACCATTCAGAAAATGAAACTTCAAGCAACAGCACGACTAAGTACTGCTGCATGTTTTTTATTCCATGGCTTGCATCTTTCTATGCATCTCAAGTTTTCGGCATTATACAGGATAAACAGCATATTTATTGAGCATTAACCAGAGAAAGACCGCAGGAATCGCAATGGATGAGAGATTTTGAGCATACCTGAGGCAACAGCATCAGGAGACCATAAAGTGTTTTCAGAAGCCAAGTGTGTTTTCCAGGCTCAAGAAGCTGCAATTTTTTTATATAAAGAAACACATTATTGAGGGCCCATGTCATAATGAACAACTAGAAAAATGGAACAACTAAACCTTCTTACTAAAAATAAACCAAAAAAAAGCTGCAAAACATACATTTCATCATAGTTTTCATAACATGTTGTTGCACCACATAAAGCCCAACATGTTGGCTTTACAGCATCCAAACTGAATGTGAAAACATTAGGAGATAACAAATAGTTATACAGAACTTTATCCTACCAACTGCCAGCACCCAGTAAATGTACAAATAAACGTCACAAATAATGATCCATACTTATCATTTCATGTAACATCAGAGATAGATCAGCTAGAGGCAAAAGTCAAAGCTCACTTATTTCATAGTAATTCATATGAACAAGGGAGTGAGGGAGATAAATTGCAGGAACAAATTATAAGAACAAGGGTTTTTACCTGTAAACGCAAGTAAGCAAATACTGGGGTCTCTAAGAGACGAATCAATTTATCTAATTGCACCAAAAATTTCACATTTATGTCTTCTTCTCCCAAAGACTGAATTACACAGCTTGCATGACTGTATGCCTACACACATTAAGAAGATAATTTATAGATAAGTGGAGTACAAGTAGACAACAAATATTGCAAATGAGCATTACCTGAGCAAGTAAACACAAGCTAATAGTAGCCATCGGAGAGTGGCGCCACGAAGCATATAAAGATTGAAACAAGTCCTTGCCACACGAATCCACTAATGACTTCTTAAGAAGAGAGCGCAGTTCACCAAGTTCAGTTGATGTGAGCAGAATCAGATTCAAAGCCTGCAGATAGGTACAAGTTAATGCTCAAATTAAAAATTAACATTTTGGCATTAGAAGAATAGTATACAAGTAGGACACCTGAACCATGACGGATGCAAAATCAAGGTCAACTTCACTCTCAAGAATAGTGGAGAACTCTCGATAAACTTTTTCAGCACCCAGAAGGACACAAAGACGACGGACTATCAAAGCACCACGCCTGTAGGAAACATATATTATTAATTTCCCAAGACGTTCACCAAATATTGAATATTATATCCAAAAACCAAGAGAACAACTCTGGATACAGAAATTCGACATACTTCTCCAGCAGAACATGATTGTTGTGGAATGTGCGAATCAGGTAGGATACAAGATGATGGAAATGGTGAGACTCTTCAGCTATACACGCATGAACTTCCAATACTAACAGGACGACCTGCACCCAAAAAAAATTTGTCACTAACAATCACCAAGCTCACTAATGGCCTAATGGGGTAGAAAACAGTATTAATGGTGGCTCCTATAGAGCTACGGTAGCAAAGGTTTGTTTGGATTGTGCCAACAGTTACATAGAATTATGCCAAGTCCAAGTAATAAAAAAATGGATCCATTCTGGGATCCATTGAGCAGAACTATTAGTTTTGGAGCCTCGGCAAGGCCAATGATGACATTGTGGACTGAACCTAGCTATCAGCAAAGAAATTATGCCCCCCATTGCAGTCTGTCTTGATTGATTTAATTCAAATAATTAACTAGAAATAACTGCATATAAATAGAATAGAACAATGATATGTTTTTTTTTAAAAAAAAAAACTTCAAACAAGAAATGCAGTTTGGAAGGCTTTTCACAAGGAACTCACCGCATCTGAAGGATCAGAAAGTGCGTTTAGAAGTGGATCAAAGATATCATTCAGATACGCCAAAAACTGTTCCAGAATATTAGGTAAATCAATCGTAGGATTATCAGCGGTTTAATAATAAAATAGAAAGTCAAATGAAACCCGGGGCACTGTAAAAGTCATGCATATAGTTTTATTGTACCTCAACTCGATATCGAGCCAACAGAGTGGAAAACCAATGCAATGCTTCAATCCGTGTGGCCTCATGCTCACTATTCAATTCTCTGGAAAGAAGGGGAGAAAGGTCAACACCAACACACAAATCACAGTATGAAATAATTAACAAGTTACCTACATGTGTAGTTTCTAAAGACACAAATTATTACATAGAAAGGTGCCAAAACAGTTAAACCTAATTTTCTATTTAAGGGTTTGAAGGAGAACCTTTTTGCAATTGAGAGAATTGCCCCGATATCAAATCCCTCAGTTGGATCAGCTTTTATAGCACGAAGTTCCTCATTAGTTTCACGTGCAACCTTGCAAACACAGAAGTAAAAAACTGAATAAATAAAATGAACAGGTTAACATTTGCAAGAGTTACATAAATAAAAAAGCAGAACAAAAAATAGTACCACTCGAATTTTCTCTTCTTCGTCAGATATGCATGGCAAGATGGCACCTAAAATATCTGCATAGTAAGGAACGAGCTGTTCCCCGCCAAGCTTCACAAACTCGTTGATCTGCACTTAAAAGGATAAACCATATGAAAAATATTCCTAGAAGTATTCAGATACACTCTACTGTCTGCAGTTTCATTCCAAGGTTAATATCACAGAAAACATGACAGAGAAAAAGAATTACCCATGTGATAGACGTCAACCGAGTGAATTCATCAGTAGAGCCTGCCCTCCGAACAAGTATTTCAGCCATACGACCATAATCTACATTCTTCTCATTCAAGGTAGGATAATCAGTTGCATCAAAATAAAAGGTAGGATAATGAGTTTATGCAAAGATAGAATATAATTGGGGTGTGTGTCTGTTGTAAGCCGTTGGGATTTGCATCCCACAAAATATCCATTATGCCTATGCTGTTGTTGACATAGCGATACAGATATTATGGAGGATAGCCTTACTGGTGAATTCTTTATCTCCTGGAGAAACTCAGAAAGTGCTGCATCAGCTTGCTGCCTTATCTCATGGCTAGAATCACTTAGCATATTGAATAAGCCTGCAGGGGTATCAAAAGCAAGGTTACTGAACAATCAGAATAGGTAATACGCTTGAAGAAAAGAGGGAGGCATTACCATCAAGGAAATCAGGAAGGAAACCAAGCATGTCAATATCAGGCACACTGTCTAAAACTGTAATCCACCCCACCAAAAATTGTCTTACATAAGGATTCAACACGTTCATACGCTCTCTCAGGAGTGGTATAAACTCTTCTATGCTAAAGAGCACAAGCAAGATAAGGAAGCAATCAGAAGTCAACACTAACAAAAAGATAACAAAATCACCAACATGAATATGAGCAAATCATATACATACAGCATACCTGAATTGATCACTCTCAGTTACAATATCCTGGTTCATAAATTAGTATCTTATTAGGGGTGATGGGGTGAGAACATGATGTGCTTTATGATATACAACTAAAAGTCCAGAAGATCATACCTTGACAAGCCTGTCAAGAAGATGAGCTGCACTCTGTACATTAGCATCAGAATCTGCAGACAGCTTGCATAAGGCATCAAAAATCTTGTTGAAGTAGATGATGAAATCCCCTCTTACAACCTACAGATACAAATTCATGTAAGCATAAAGCAAATGTGTCGCATTTAGTACCTAAATTAAATGTTTACCTTTGCTATGTTGTATAGTGCTTCGCAAGCATAGTATCGCACTCTGCTATCTTGGTCCAGGAAAGAATTAAGCACAGGAGGCACTATTTGCTGGAGGCGCAAAGAAACAGAATTTATTGTGTGATCAAATTGAGAGAGAAGAGTAATGGAAAGGCCTAAATGTAGACATTAAACATTATATCTATTTATCCATCTAAATAGATCTTCTTCTGGGACGATATGTAGCACGCTAAGATATATTCTATGTGAAAGAAGCTTTGGATTCTATAATTATATAAAGTTATACAATGTGAACATGACCAAACAACACCATCCAACAAATTTGTACCCACACCAAGATCCAACCTGCCAGTGGCAGGTCAACTCTGCACATTGTGATGGTTTCTCAATTGCAAGTTATTTCAAGATATGGATGTTACAATCAGTTAGACACATCTTTCAAGGATCTATAACAGAAAAATCTTGCTGGAATTATTGAATATTCCCCTAACAGACTAGAATACTGCCTACAACAAAGCGCAGCGCAGCACTGCGACCACTAACTAATAGATATGAGTGATTTTAATGGTGAATCAACAAGCATAGCAACCTTAAACTAGAAACATGACTAAATATGATCTCATGCAGTAATACCCAAGTCCCAATGTATTAGCTAAGTTCTCAACATAGAAAAACACTAAAATATAGAAGACCATCAGAAGTGATGTCAACACATCTGCTATTTAGACTCCAGCGTTTGGTAACATTTTCTAAAGGGCACCATTCATCAGCACATAGGACACCAGTAGAAGTGTAGACAATGTGTAAGCCAATGGTAAAACTCAATAAACCATACGCCAGATGGCTGCTACCGCTGGCAATCTACAGATTACTTGCTCGTAAAAATCAGGCAGGCTGGTTTTATTAGGTTCAAAAGGCAAACGTCGCACATATTTCACCAAATACAGGATGATACTGCATAAACTTGAGTATGAATAGACTACATATGATTTAAGACACAGCAATTGTAGTAGCAAACCTCGAGATGTTGAGCGGCCTCATTGGTGAGTCCAACAGTAACTGCTGCAAGGCCAATCAACCCACCCTGCTAACATCAAGCGCTGTGGAACTCAACAAATCTGAAGCCCACGAATACCGGAAACATGAGCACAGCTGTTTAAGCAAACCTTCCGGTGGTTCGCCTGCGGCGAGTAGGTGAAATCGTTGGTGAGCAGCTGGATGACCGCTGATATCTTCTCATGCTCCCCAGCCGTCGCGAGCTGCTTCACGATTCCTTCAATCTGCACAAGACGCCGCCGCAACAAAAATTCCAACTCAAGATCGCCGCCTGTTGCTCGAAAACCGAAGCCTCGCAAGGAACCGAGTCTCCCTCACCTCGAGCGCGGCGTTCTTCCGCTTCTCGTAGAGCTTGTCGGAGAGGTTCCGCAGCACGGCGCTGGGTATGATGGAGAGCGCGTCGGCGGCCATCGCCGGAGAATCTGACCGGGAGATCCCCCTCCCCCACCGCCGCTACAGTCTCCCGATCGCCGGCGATCGCCGCATCGGCCGGCCCCCGACCCCGCGACCCAACCCTAACCCAACAGGTGAACCCCAAAGGCGACGGGCACGAGGAGTGTGGACGCGAAATCCCTATAGCCCTAGCCACAACCCCAGCTCGCTCGCTCGCTCGCTCGCCAGCAGCAACAGTATGAGCCTCGGAATGGATTTGGAGGCGGAGGCGACGGTGGTGTGATCTGGAGGAGGGAGGGGAGAGGGGATCCGGACGCTGCTGCTATTTTCCTTCCCAGGGTAACGTTTACCGTTGCGGCGGCAATTAACGGCGCCCGTTTCCCGTGGGTGCGGGTCCACAGGGAGACGACTCTGGCAGGTGGGACTATGCCCTGACACGGGAACTTCGGTGCAGGAGGCCCGGGTCCAGGCGGGTTACGGATTGCGGACTGGCTGTCTTCCTGCTGCAATTGGATTGAGCCGCGAGAGCGCATGGACTGGGTCTAGGTGAGCCGTAGTTGGGACGGTCAGGGAACACCGTAGGGAGGTGCATGCACCGGGTGCATCCTGGGACGGATCCTGGTCGTGTCCTCCAGTTTTCTCTTCCCACGGAAAAGGTAGTCTACTCGGGTTACCGTCGGTCTTTTGGGTCCAAGTCTGTTCGTGATAGCGCTATGTTTGGTTGGAACTTGGAACAGCGGGATACGGCGGCATTGAGGCTTAGGCCTTGTTTGTTTACTCCTATCAAATTGCTTCACATCCGACATAAACGTCCGACTTTGTCGTAACAAGGAATTTTTGCCGGGTCCATCGTACTTCCACCCAAAAGGGGAATTTCCCAAACGCGCCACTCAAAAATATTGAACCCGCCCAGCAAATTCCCCGAACCAAACCAAACTTCACACATCCCCCCGCCGTGCCCCGCTTCTTCCCCCTCGCGCTCTAGGGTTTTACTCCGCCCGCGCCTCCGCCTCCACGCTGCGCCGCGCGCTCCGACGATGGCGTGGGGGGAGGACGAGGCCATCGGCCCTGACGTGGCCTCGGCGGGGCTGCACGTCTCGGAGCGGATCGGCCGCGACGCCGCCGCGCAGCCAGACCTGGAGGAGGCCCTCGAGGCCTCGCGCTATGCGTCCCACCCCTACTCCTCGCACCCCAAGGAGGTGAGTCCCTCTCGACTCTCAACTGCTCGAGCAGCAGTTGATCTGCAGCAGCGTCCGTTTGGGTTTGGGTTTTAGGTGAAGCCTTACATCAGTTTTCGGGGGTTTAGCGTCATTTTCTTTAGTCCGATGGAATTGAGTGGCGAGGCCCTGAAAGTGCAGGTCGAGGAGAACATGGGGAATAAGAAATTTGATCTGTTTATTTCGACTTACAGAAACTCACGGTGAAGGATTTTTGCTGCTGCCGTAGCTTCTCATTTTGGAAGTTCGGAAAATCGAATTATTTTGGGCAAATTTTAGGAATATAAGTTTGATATCTGAGGACAAAAAGTAGCGTGTCACCATGGGAGCAATTGACATGTGGGATTCTGTTGCTTGATGCTTGGATGTGAAGGGAGCTAGAATTAGGTAATATTGAAATAATTTTTAGTCTTCATGTTGTAGATGTATAGTGACGCCAGAAAATTGGGGTGAGCAGTGGTCGTTAGTATACACTGAGCAGTGTTAGTTTTTGGAAATCTAGAAACCTCTCTGGGAGGTTCCTACTTTAAGCAAGCAGAGGATTTAGTGATTTACTCAGAATCAGGGCATAAGGAAATTTATGCCTCAATGCTGGAAGGTGTTCTATAGATAAGAAATATTTTGAGTTTATTACAGCGCTTGTTATTGATGAAATGAACATGTTTCCATTCTGCTCTACAAGTTTTTAAATTTGTGTATTATGTGAAACTTGATGATCTGGCCGCGTAGTCTCAGAAATCAATATTTAACAAATGCAACAGCAACACACGTTCTGAGTTATATCTTGAAGTTGGCTGTGAAGTTGTCTCTCAATTTTAACTAATGACCTTCCCTTTGTGTGCTTTTGGACTCTGTTGCAGTGGCCTCCGTTGGTGGAAGTTGCAGAAACTCGGCAGCTCCCTCCAATGTTAATTGAAAGATATAATGCAGCTGCCGGTGAAGGAACAGCCCTTTGTGGAATATTTTCTGACATACATCGGGCTTGGGCAACAGTTGACAATTCATTTTTTGTTTGGCGCTTTGATAAGTGGTTAGCTACTATTTTCCATTAATTTTTTGTGCAAGACATTTTGAATTTTGATGAATGTGATGAGTATGCCAGCTATAATAGTTTCTTTGTAAAATTGTTTCTGCAGGAGTCCTTAGTCTTGAACTGTTCCCTTCCACGTTCCATTCACATGTTTGTTTGAAACTAATTAGCTGCATGTTAGTTCTGAAATTTGTATTGTTGCTAAAATTACTTGTCTAACTGTACACTCAGAACTTTTGTTGAATCCTGGGCCACTGGAGCAGGAATGGGCTCAGCACATAGCTGTTTCTGTCAAGCCTACTATATATTATTGTCAACCTCACTTTCTCAGGAAGTCAGGAGTAGTTTAGTAATATATTTTCCTCAACAAAGACATGCCATGCTTGTGCAGTTAATCATTGTGATTTGGTTCTATTCACTAGGGACGGGCAGTGTCAAGAGTATAATGTGGATGAGCAAGCAATTTGTGCTGTTGGCCTTGCTAGGGCAAAGCCTGGGATTTTTGTTGAAGCTATTCAATACCTTTTAGTTTTAGCAACTCCAGTTGAGGTAAGAATTTTACGAGTTTTAAATTGCTATCCACACTCTGGACTAAAATGATATTTTTACTTTTATAAGTAATAAATAATACTGTACCTGCAAAATTCTGAAGTTGAATGATGCCAAATCTGAGAATTTTGTACAATGATCCATTACCTGCAAAATTCAACAAGTAGGTAAATACACAATAAAGCAATGACATGTGATGAATTCAGGAAAGTAAAAAAGTCATAAACATACTCATCCCAGTGCCCATCTTTCTACTACTGTACTTGTCGAATTAGGACTAATGTTTTAGAGGACGTAAAGCAATACCCTGTAGCTATATTTTGATTGTAACTTTAGTGATGGTATTGATCTTACAACAGTGCTTGGAGTTGAGGAACACTGGAACCATGTTCACAATATAGGAAGAATATTAACCATTATAATGATCTTTTTCAAATACACTCATCAACCGTAAATGTTTCCACAACTCGTACAAGTTTTTATATCCTCAACATTTGCAGAAGTCCATAGTTAGGATGTAATTTTTTAATCTAATAATTTTTGTTCAGATGACATATTTAGCAATGGTGACATCAATGTATATACTTGTTATATCAGTTGGATTATACTGAACCTCTGGTGTTTAAGCTACAATGCTTATGTATTGCATTCGACCTATCGAGAAGATCATCAGATGGCTGCTATTTTTTTTCTGAGGAAAGTTAGTAAATAATCAAGCACACTTATTTTAGGGAAATATCATGCCTTGAAAGCTCATATTGCTCATATACATCATAGAAAGCCTCCCACTGAATTAATATTTACATATATTATAGAGAGTTATATTTCTGAGAACTGTCATTTCTCTACTTTTGAGGTCACCCTTTGTTGATTTTGCTTGTGGTGTGAATTTACTTTGTGAACCTGCTCATCTTCCAAGCAAAACTTGTTTTTATATCTCATATCTATTTATGATGATGCTTATGATCCAAGTTAATGCACACTCACCTACATCTGTTGTGCCAGCTGGTGCTTGTTGGAGTTTGCTGCTCTGCTAGTGCTGACGGAACAGATCCATATGCTGAGCTCTCCTTACAGCCTTTACCTGAGTACATGATTGCAACTGATGGTGTCACAATGACATGCATTACATGTACAGACAGGGGCCAAATTTTCCTGGCTGGACGTGATGGGCATATATATGAATTACAGTATACAACTGGTTCAGGCTGGCGTAAACGCTGCCGTAAAGTTTGTCTTACCACTGGTATTGGGAGCCTTCTTTCCAGGTATCTCCTACTGTAATACCACATATATGCCTCTCTTTTCTCTTGTATTTTTTATCACCTGCTTATTCAATCAAACATGATTTCCAGGTGGGTCCTGCCAAATGCTTTCAAATTCTCAACTGTTGATCCCATTGTTGATATGGTTGTCGATGAGGAGAGGAACACTATCTATGCACGCACTGAAGGGATGAAGTTGCAGCTGTTTGATTTAGGAGCTAGTGGTGATGGCCCTTTGACAAAAATCACTGAAGAAAAGAATATTGTCGATCCACGTGATGCTCCATATGGTGGTCGAAGGCCTAGTGCAGCAAGAGCTGCACGATCACCAAAACCATCAATTGTTTGCATTGCACCTCTATCAGCTATGGAATCTAAATGGCTCCATGCAGTGGCTGTTCTATCAGATGGGAAGCGACTGTTTCTTTCTACATCAGGTGGAAGTGGTTCTTCAGTTGGACTGAACAGCGGTCTGCAGAGACCGACATGTTTAAAAATTGTTGCTACAAGGCCTTCCCCACCACTTGGCGTTGGTGGAGGGCTCACATTTGGTGCTGTTTCTGCTGCTGGCAGAGCTCAGCCTGAGGATCTAGCTTTAAAAGTGGAGTCTGCTTTCTATTCTGCTGGTGCTCTTATAATGTCTGATTCATCTGCTACCGCTATGTCCTCTCTTCTGGCTGTGCAGAAAGATTCAGCTGCGCAGTTAACTCTTCCTAGTACCTTTGGATCAGCTTCTAGAAGCTCTAGATCCCTGCGAGAAACAGTCTCTGCTCTGCCTGTTGAGGGTAGGATGCTTTGTGCTTCTGATGTCTTCCCACTTCCAGACGCTGCTTTCATCATGCAGTCTTTGTACGCAGACGTGGAATGCTTTGCAGGTTTCAGAAAACCGTCTGAGAAGGCATCTGTAAAACTGTGGGCAAAAGGAGATCTTCCTACCCAGCATATGTTACCTCGGAGGAGGGTTGTTGTATTCAATACAATGGGTTTGATGGAGGTAGTTTTTAACAGACCTGTTGACATTCTAAGAAAATTGTTTGATGGCAACACCTTGAGATCACAAGTAGAAGAGTTCTTTAACCGCTTTGGTGCTGGAGAGGCTGCGGCAATGTGTTTGATGCTAGCCGCAAAGCTTCTTTATGCTGAAGATAGTCTTATAAGCAATGCTGTTTCTGAGAAAGCTGCTGAGGCATTTGAAGACCCAGGACTCGTTGGCATGCCTCAAATTGATGGTACTACTGCTTTATCTAATACTCGAACTCAGGCTGGAGGCTTCAGTATGGGGCAAGTTGTTCAAGAAGCAGAACCTTTGTTTTCTGGTGCATATGAAGGGCTCTGTTTATGCTCGTCAAGACTACTCTATCCCATATGGGAGCTTCCTATCATGGTTATTCGAGTACCAGCAGGTCATAATGAACGTGAGGATGGTGTAGTTGTTTGCAGACTGTCAACTGGGGCCATGAAAGTTCTTGAAAGCAAGATTCGTTCACTGGAAACATTTTTGAGGTCCAGAAGAAACAAGAGGAGAGGACTCTATGGTTATGTTGCCGGCCTGGGAGACTCTGGTTCTATACTCTACAAAACTGGGCCTATTATTGGCTCTGGGCTCCAGAACGATGGAAGGAATCCGTACGGCTCCCAAATTCGAGATACGAACTCCACAGATCAATCCGCATCAAATAAAAAGACTAGGCTACTTTATACATCAGCAGAATTAGCTGCTATGGAGGTACACCTTTGAAATTGCTCTGAAGTAGCATACATTTTTTCCTTTTTTCTTCTCCCTTTTTGGCTCATATACATCAACTGGATTGACAGGTGAGGGCAATGGAGTGTCTTAGGCGGCTGCTTAGGAGATCTGGCGAAGCGCTCTTTCTTCTTCAACTTATTTGCCAGCATAATGTTGCCCGCTTGGCTCAGACACTGGGTGATGATTTGCGCAAGAAACTGGTTCATTTAACATTTCATCAATTGGTATGTTCAGAGGATGGTGATCAGCTTGCGATGCGGCTTATTTCTGCGCTCATGGAGGTAACACTGTCACCCTCCCTTTCCTTACTCTGCCAATAATGGGATATCACAAATACATGAAGCATATGCAAATTTAGTGCTTTAATTAGTTCTTTAATTTCATAATTTCGTGCAGTACTATATTGGGCCAGAGGGCAGAGGAACTGTTGATGAGATCAGTACTAAATTGAGGGAGGGTTGCCCTAGTTACTTCAATGAGTCAGATTACAAATATTACTTAGCAGTGGAATGCCTCGAGAGAGCATCTATGACTAATAATCATGATGAGAGAGAGATTCTTGCTAGAGATGCTTTCAACCTTCTGACTAAAATTCCAGACTCCGCTGATTTGAGTGCTATATGCAAGAGATTTGAGAACCTCAGGTTAGTTTTCAGCACACAATCTTTCAACACTGGTAAATTTTTTTCTCATATCTGTTTTCTTTTTCTTTCTCGAGTGGGGGTTCAGATTTTACGAGGCTGTAGTCCGGTTGCCTCTACAGAAAGCTCAGGCACTTGACTCCAATGCTGATGTTATCAATGGACAAATTGATCCAAGGCATCATGATACTATAATGTTACAGCGTGAACAGTGCTATGAGATAATTATGAATGCTCTACGCACCCTCAAGGGTGTTGGGCAAAGTGGAACACCTGGTTTAGCAACTGCCGTTGATCCAGCTTCTCGAAGCAAGTATATCAAACAAATCATCCAACTTGGCGTGCAATGGCCAGACACAATTTTTCATGAGCATCTATACAGGACACTCATCGAGCTTGGTCTGGAAAATGAACTTTTGGAGTATGGTGGTTCTGATTTGGTTTCTTTTCTGCAAAGTGCTGGTCGTAAGCATGAAGAAGAGGTGCGTTCTAGTTTTTACATTTCCCTCTCTAGAGTTTGGAAATACGAGCACATAATTAATGTTTTCACCAAACATGTCTCAGTGGTGTTCTGGGTTTTGCCCTTTTGACATACAAGTGAATCATGGACTGATTAAATTCTGTGGGTCATTTTAATTATCTTGTACCATGGAAGTCCTTTGTGCCTGCCATTGATAATGATCGTTTGTGTTTGCGGTGCCCTTCATTTATAAAACTGACCTAGAGGAATTGGGTGGCTTTTTAATGAAGAATAGGCACCCAAATTCAAGTCAAAGCGAAATCAAACTTGGGTGGGCTAGGTATACATCCACGGCCACAACCAATCGCTGCACTTGTTGTGTAGTAGGTCTGATTTGATGTTTCATACTGCTACTCTAACTATACATTCTGATGCTGATTGTCCAGACAGGATCCATGACCTATTTATCTTGATAATGTGAAAACATAAATCATTAGCCTGTTTTTGCCATTCTGTCTAATATAAGCCATAATTCTGAATTTGCTCATGTTGGGCTTACATATCTGCCAAATACTGTGCAGACCTGAATTCAGCTGTGATTCTATGAGTATGAGGACTTACGTAGATTCCGGGGATATGGTGACATAAGTACCTTCACAAAAATAAAAATAAAAAACCTTTAATGTTTGCTAGACCCTTCCAAGTCTTCCAGCAGAAAATCATAGCTCATACATTGTTTTTAGTTATTTGGAATTTATCATGCCGTGTGAGATCTGTTTGTTATTCCTGACCACCTGTTTTTTCCTGTATCAGGTTCGGGCTGTTTCTTCAGTTACATCAGGAGCTAAGTTGCATGATCTTGGTGCACCTATTTCAACTAGTCAAACAAAGTATCTTGAACTCCTAGCCAGGCACTATGTACTCAAGAGGGAGCATATTGCTGCTGCCAAAATGTTGTTAATATTGGCGGAGAGACAATGTTCCAATTCTGAAGAAGCCCCAACTCTTGAGCAGAGGTATCCATGTTTTGACCCTTGTTTTGTTTACTTTTGGATGACCTGTCGTTTCATATGGAATAATAGTAGAACCCTACTTATGGAATCCAGGTATCAATATCTGAGCACTGCAGTGCTTCAGGCCAAAAGTGCTGGCATCACTTCTGACTCTTCTAGGAATCCTATTGATAGTAGCACAGTGGACTTGCTTGAAGGAAAACTTGCAGTGCTTCGGTTCCAGATGCACATCAAACAAGAATTGGAGCTCATGGCTGCACGACTTGAAAATCTTTCGAACAGTTCTGAATCAGCAAGTGACCCGTTCCCTCGTGATAACATTCTTGCTGATGCAGAAACTGCTAAGGCTGCTAAGGAGAAGGCAAAGCAGCTTTCATTGAATCTCAAGAGTATCACTCAACTGTATAATGACTATGCTGTTCCGTTTAATCTCTGGGAGGTATGGTTGTTTCATGGGAACTGCGCTTCCTTGGCCACATTTTGTGTATTTAATATGCCTTGTTGCATTACAATGATTTATATATTCTCAGGTTTATGCAAGAAGTTCAGCCATACAATCTATACTGTTCTTTGTAATAACATACTCCATTCCGGAATTGATGTCGTTTAGGTCATCAAATTTGCACTAGCCGCAGCTCATTTATGTGTCTGAACGATAACATTTTCAGAATGGAGGGAGTAGTTGACATGCAACATTTAATGATATACTGCCGAAATAAGAAACACAGGGGAATATAAGCAAGACTTGAAAATCAGTACTATAATCCTTTGTGGTGAATAACACTATTGGCCTAATGCCAAGCAGAATACTGAAATGACAAATTTATTAATAAGGTGCCATGAGTGGGACTTCTGGTACACTTCTATCTAGCTGAAACTAAAACTCTCCCCACTGGTGAACTGAACACAAAAAGGAATTACTTAATTGCGTGACACGGAGTAACTAGCATGAATGGTCATCCTTGATACTTGTATATGTAATTGGTACTTGGGATCCTCTTTATTTGTTACTGTACACTGTTTGCAGGTTTGCAAACTAGTTTGTGTCACCGCATTTAAATGTAAGACATACTCACTATTATGGTCTGGATATTACTGTTCAGTAGATTCTCTCAATCTTCTGAATCTATGTTAGTTTGCTTGTTTATTCCACATTTGTATTCAGGGGGTACTTGTTTATGCTAAGTCTTGCATCTAGATTGGATTTAGAAAAAGATTGCTCGCTAAGATGGCTTGAATATTCTTGTTAGGTTTGCTTGGAAATGCTGAGCTTTGCAAACTACTCTGGAGATGCTGATAGCAAAATTGTCCGAGAAATTTGGGCCAGACTCCTTGACCAGGCACTCACAAGAGGTGGTGTTGCAGAGGCATGTTCTGTTGTGAAAAGAGTAGGCTCCAAACTTGATCCTGCTGATGGAGCTTGTCTACCTTTGGATATAATATGCCTCCATCTTGAGAAGGCTGCATTGGTAATTGTGCTACTCTATCTATACTGCACGTTCAGATTAACTGTGAGGGCGTATAACTGGGTACTTAAATTATCATCCATTTATCTACAGGATAGATTAAGTTCAGGAGAAGAATTAGTTGGCGATGAGGATGTTGCAAGAGCCCTTCTTGGTGCCTGCAAAGGTCTACCTGAACCTGTTCTTGCTGTGTATGATCAACTGTTATTGAATGGTGCAATCATGCCCTCACTGAATCTAAAGTTGCGCCTTCTGAGATCAGTTCTTGCAATCCTCCGTGAGTGGGGGATGTCTGTGATTGCACATAGACTAGGCACCACAAGCGCCGGGGCTTCATTCTTTTTCGATGGAAATTTTTCACTGAATCAAACGGGTGCTTCAAATCAAGGTGTTCGGGACAAAATAATGAGTTTGGCAAACAGGTAAGTTCCATTAATGGATTTGCATTTGTATGAACATATTATTTGTCTAAGGAGTTTTATGCACATTCGTTACGATTAGATTTAACATTATAGGTTACATCATATTTTTTTGCTAAAGATAATATTTGAACTACATATATGAATTTCCTTTTCGGCCTTATTGATGAAATGCCATGATTTAGATCCTATTGTTAAAATGTCATTGACAAATACAAAGCTTGTCATCCCTGGTGGCAATTTTTCATTCGTTGATAAATGCAGTTGTGTTTGGCAGATGACCTACCTTTATCATGGCATATGAGCATTCCCGCATAATTTCTTATTTAATTCCAGTGTTTTCCCCACACTTACTATTTTACTTGTACATTTTGATCTTCCTTATGTTGTATTGCAAAAACTTCAGGTATATGACCGAGGTGAAGCGATTGAACCTTCCACAGAACCAAACAGAAAATGTATACCGTGGTTTCCGTGAACTAGAGGAGAAATTATTGTCTCCTTACTAGCTATTTTTTTGTTGAGTTCGCGGGATTGTAAAGTGCCAATCCTGCATCTGTTGTTGTATCAAGCAGAGCAATAAAGCCAAAGTCTTCCAGATGTAGCTGGCCATGATGAATAGGCTATTGTTTTCTTGTCAACACTTGCCTGCAAGAACCCAACGCTGCCTATGTGGAAGTCAGTATGAACCACGGAACTGCCTGTGGAAAACTGTGTAAGTTCTACGTTGGATATGCTGCACCTCTGGCTTCACCAGGAGTTGAACAGCAGGAAAATGGAGACGGGGCATTTGACCATCGCTATGATCTAGCTGTTAAGTACATGTTTTTCATGTAGGAAACTGAATACATGTTTTCTATGTAGGACACTGAAAATTAATGTACCATGAGTGTACAGTTCGAACTGTTCGATAATTGATTCTTTCAAGACTGTAAGCTCTGTAGCTTCTATGTTTTAATACTTGGTTTCGTGACTGTAAGGTAGACGATCATTTATACTGTCAGATACAGAGATACTGGAGTGTGGTTGCTCTTTGCCTTTTTTTGTTTCTTTTTTTTATGTACGAGGATTTGGCAATTACTAGAGGATAGGATGTCACACTTTAAGTAGATTGTCAGTGATGATAATGGTTTTATGAATTCTTAAAACAGAAACATTTATTGGGACTGTCTACTTGACAGTTAGCTAAACACAATCAAATTACAGTTAGGTTTTAAACCAATAGCATCTTGACATGAGGATTGTGAGGTCGCGAGAGAACTGACTGTAGAACGTAAATATTACAGGCGAATTTATTTGGCGTGGAGATTCCCATGTTCACTGGTGTCAAACCCCTAAATTAAATTTTGATCTGTGTGAAAACGTCTTTGTACTCATTTGGTTGACAATGTTGCATCTGCATGTGCTGCTCTCACTACCCCCTGGCTCCTTTGTTCCATCCTTGCCAGACTACTTCCATGCTTTTTATCATGGACTCTGAGTTGTGACGAATGAGCTTACCCTTTTTCTCCTTTTTATCTGTGCTTCAGAGATGTTCAAACATAGGCGGTGATATATGTATCAAAGAATCCCTTAACCACTGAAGCTTTTTATGTATGCAACATAAACTTAGATCTTGACGGTAGAAGGCATCGCATCATAATATGATACAAGATGTAGTTCTTGATAATGATTTTTTTGTTGATATTACCAACATAACAGTTAGATTGCTTGCTCGAGTCTCGAGTTACAGTTCTGCACACCTTTCTCTTTCTTTTTTTTTTTGACTGGTCACCGTTCTCTTTCTGATTTCAGAATCTTTAACATTCATATATAGCATCATTTATAGCTTTGGTGCTGTTGTATGGATAGGTTGGCAAGGCCAAGAATGTATTATTGTGAAATAAGTCCCAGTCATGACTAGGAATTATAGTGCAATGTTAATAAACATCATTGATCTATGCGCTTGCATTGTAATATCTTTATTATTACAGCAAATAACATTAAAATTATAACAATGTTCAGCTGGCCATGGTCAATGTCTGGCGACCAACCACAACTAAGTCACATCTCCGTATGTGGAAATGAAACAAAGGTTAGAACAGGAGTTCAGGAAAGCGTTGTGTGTAAACGACAACAAGTTCAGAAAGGATTACTGCACAGGAAACTGTAGGAAAGAAGCAGTGCCGTAAAACCCATGGAGACGCTGAAGCTTCGCACTTCATGAATATAGTGAAAATTATTATACATCCAAAAGAAATACGCGGGGGAAATCAGTACATAAATATAGTGACACTACATAAATACAAATGACAGTACTAGACGAGGTGACACCAGGGTAATCTCTCTTGATATTACGTTTTGTGAACTTTGACATACTTGGTTCATGGCTCCACTTGCTGGAATTGTCAGATTGCTCGAACAGCCGAGTAGGTTCTGTTTCCACTATAATTGGTACGGAATTTGCAGAAGCTCGTCAACCTTAACGAGTAGTTGATATGCACATTCATTCAAAGAACTTTCTACTTCTACTTGCTGCTCGATTGGAATTTTTAAGGTTTTATTAAAGAGGTCAGAATAGGAGTTCAGTAAAGCGTTGTAGAAACGACAGTAAGTTCAGAAAGTCGTAAAGGATTACTGCGTAGGCAAAGAACAATTGCCATAAAACACACGGAGACGCTGAAGCATCGTACTTTATGAAAAAAAATAGTATATACATCCAAAAAGAGTAAAAAATTGACTACACTAAAATACATTTTACACAAAAAGATTATATGCTGATGGCCTCACTCTGTATTACTTGTAAAGATCATCCTCGTCGGCGTCAATGGCCGTGCTAGCAGGTTCGGCCGCTTGGGACTTGGCCGGGAAGCGGAACTCACTTCCGAACCCTCTCGACTGCTGCAACGTTTGCCCAAAGGCCTGGTACTTCCTGACGTCCGCGTCGCTGACGCTCCTCCTGGCAAACTTCATGGACTCCTCGAAGTGAGCCGCCTTGATTTCTGCCGGTTACGCGGCGCTCTCCACCTCCATGTCTTCCGAGCTCTCCTTCGCCTGCCTCTGCCGCTCAATGTCCTTCTCAATATCCTCACGGATGGCGTACTTGCACGCCCTCTGGCAAATCTCAGTGATGTCGGCACCACTGAAGCCCGCCGTGAACCTGGCAAGCGCGCCGAGATCAACGTTCTTGGCGACAGGAGACTTTCTCAGGCACGCCTTGAAGATCTGGAACCGCGAAGCTTCGTCCGGCAATGGGATGTAGATCAGCTGGTCGAGGCGGCCGGGATGGAGCAGCGCTGAGTCGATGATGTCCGGCCGGTTGGTAGCGCCGATGATGAACACGGTCTTCTTGGCGTTCATGCCGTCCATCTCGGTCAGCATCTGGTTGAGCACCCTGTCCGCCGCGCCTCCGGCGTCTCCAACGCTGCCGCCCCTCTGCGTGGCTATCGAGTCGAGCTCGTCGAAGAAGAGAACGCACGGCGCCGACTGACGCGCCTTGTCGAAGATCTCACGGACGTTGGCCTCGCTCTCGCCGAACCACATGGTTAGCAACTCGGGACCCTTGACGCTGATGAAATTGGCTTGGCATTCGTTCGCAATCGCCTTTGCGAGCAGCGTCTTGCCGCAGCCCGGTGGCCCGTAGAAGAGCACGCCCTTGGAAGGCGACATGCCGAACTTCTCGAACATGTCTGGATGCTCGACCGGGTACTGCATGGTTTCCTGGAGCTCCCTTTTGACGCCATCAAGGCCACCAATATCGTTCCAGCTGATGTTAGGCACCTCGACCACCGTCTCACGAAGTGCGGATGGGTTCGTGCCAGCAAGAGCAGTCTTGAGATGGTCATTTGTGATGGCCATAGAATTCAGAATTTCAGCATCGATGGCCTCGTCCTCCAAGTCGATTACGTCCATCTTCTCACGGATGCACTGCAGGGCCGCCTCGGTGCAAAGAGCAGCCAAGTCGGCGCCAACATACCCGTGCGTGTCTCTGGCCACGAACTTAAGGTTGACGTCCTCGTCGAGCTTCATGTTCTTGGTATGTATGCGAAGCACCTCAAGGCGGCCGACCTCGTCGGGCACGCCGATGTCGATCTCGCGATCGAACCTGCCAAATCGTCGCAGAGCAGGGTCGATGCTGTTGGGGCGGTTCGTGGCGCCCATGACGATGACGTGCGCACGAGCCTTGAGCCCGTCCATAAGCGTGAGCAGCTGAGACACGATGCGCTTCTCGACCTCGCCGTTGGTCTTGTCCCTCTTCGGAGCGATCGAATCGATCTCGTCGATGAAGATGATGGAGGGCGCGTTCTTCTCGGCCTCCTCGAACGCCTTCCTCAAGTTACTCTCGCTCTCTCCGACCATCTTTGACATGATCTCCGGGCCGTTGATGAGGAAGAAGGCGCCGGTCTCGTTCGCCACCGCACGGGCGATCAGCGTCTTGCCGGAGCCGGGAGGGCCGTACAGAAGAATACCCTTGGGCGGCTTTACGCCGATGGACTTGAACAGCTGCGGGTGCCTGAGCGGCAGCTCGACAAGCTCCCTGATCTGTCCAAGCTGCTTACGCATCCCGCCGACGTTGTCGTAGCCGACCTCGTCGAGCTTCTCCTCGTCCTCCCGCTTCACCAGCTCGCCGTCGCAGAAGATCTCGGTGTCCGGCGCAACGATGTACTCGCCGGCAGGCTCGATGTCCATGACCTTGAACTCGACTCCGCGCATGCCGCCGCGCACGAGGAAGAGGTCGCCCCTGCGGACCGGGCGGTACGTGTCGACGAAGTAGGGCTTGAGGTACGCCTCGAAGAGGTCGCCGGTGAGGCCCTCGACGGTGTCGTCGACGGGGAGGATGTGGACGCGCTTCCTGTACCCGACGTCGTGGCACTGGTGCACGGACACCACGTCGGCGAGGCGCACGCGGAGGTTCGAGCGGACGGCCTTGTTGATCTTGAGCGCGTGCTCGGCGCACTGCTCGTCGGACAGGACGGTGCAGAGCGTGTCACGGCGGCGCTTGCCCTTGAGCAGGATGATGTCGCCGCTGAACAGGGAGAGCTTGTCCAAAGTTGCCGGGTGAAGGTTGCAGACGGAGTTGTCGTCGATGGTCGCCTCCTCCACCACCAGCCGGTTCGCGGCCTTCCTGGCGGTGGCCATCGTGTCTGGCTCTCTGTTCCCAATTCCCAAAACAGGTGCTCTGTTTTCTCGTTTGGCTCTCGCTGCTAGTATCGCTCTTCAGCGAAGGCAGGAAAGCAGCTTGTGTTTCGATGGGAAGAAAGAACGGGGGTTCTGCGCTTTTTGTTGCCCGTGATACTCCGATCTGCCCGCCAACTCGAGTCCGACGAGGACGAGCTTTCCGATCGAGTAACTGCTTGCTACGATCCGAGTCAGAATCACGGCCTGATCGCCACGCGGGCGCGAGTCCGAGTGTGAAAAAAAAAGGCGTATCGTCTGTATGCTGCAGCGCGCAAGCTCTAGCAGCAAGCTGCAGTAACAGGCAGTAAGCAGTATCTATCAGCAGCAACCAGGCAGTCTCAGCGTGCAAGCCAGGAGCATTAGCAAGCAGGCATGCGGGCGAGAGGCTCCACGCGGCCGGGGCTCCAGGCGATGGGGGTCAAGCGAAGCGATGGGGCTCCAGGCGGCACGAGGCTCCACCGCGAAGCGCGAGCTGCGCGACTGCCGCAGGCCAGCAACTACAACCGCCACGAGCACGCGGACGAGCTCGGTCCAGCCGCCGTGGCCGTCGCAGGCGGGATGCTTGGCCTCGGCCAACACCACGAGAGCGCTTTTCTGCCCGGCACCCAACGTGGGTAGAAAGCACGGGCAATTTGGTCGATTCACGTGTTAATTTTAGCCTAACCTGTTCACAATTTTAGTCTAACCTGTTCACAATAGAAAGAGGAGCAATATGCATCTAAATGACATAATGAAAGCACTTTTGCGATCGCTGGTAAGGGGTTTAGTCGTTTGGCTAAATTGTACATTAGAGCCATATTAAAGAAACAGACTTCATTAGAGCAGTATGGTCTGCAACTGGCAAAATCGCACAAACAGTGGACACAGAAGCACAGTGCACGAATGCATAGGTAACAGGTTCTCAAACATCCGCTACTACAAAACTCAGGAACACAGAAAAAGAGGGAACAAGTATCAGGTGGTGATCGTTTTGACAAATGCGACATTTCACGGAACTGCAGCAGCAGCTTAGTTGGCTTTGAGCTTGCCGAAGAACCTCTGCTTCTCCTCTGTGGTCTGGAAGCGACCATGCCCAAACTTGGAAGAGGTGTCGATGAACTTGAGCTTGATGTCCTCCAGGGCCAAACGGGAGGTCTGCTTCAGCAGGGACTGGCGAAGGGTCACCACTCTCTTCTTGGGTCCAACACAGCATCCCTTGATCATCAAGTAGTCACCCTTAACAATACCGTAATGGGGGAATCCACCCATGGGTGTGATGTCCTTCTCGGTTCTGCAAGAAACACAGTACAAGTTAGCAACACAGGTGATTTGTCATCCAGATTTGTATGCTTAACATATCATCCTATTTCTCGAGTATAGTGCGAAACCACAGATAGGCAACAGCCAGTCCAACAAGAAACTGAAAGAACAGATACAAATACCTGTCAAACTCTGTGGATGCGTCATGGCTTTCTTGACCAGCCTTGCCAATCTTGTAAACTTTCTTGTTCAACTCAGTGCGGTGGTGGTAACCATTCTGACCAGCACGAGCAACAGTGTAGGAGACCCTAGCAGGATGCCACGCCCCAATACAGGCAACCTTGCGGAGACCCCTGTGGGTCTTGCGGGGAAGGCGGGTGACACCCCAACGAGTGACCACACCTTCGTAACCCTTACCCTTGGTGACACCAATGATGTCAATCATCTCATCCTTCTGGAAGACAGCATCAACTGGGACTTCCTTCTCAAAGAAGTTGTAACCAAAGTCCACCTTCTCTGCAATGGTCCCGCCATTGACCTGGATCTCCATCAGGTGAGCCTTCTTCTGCTTCAAACCCTTCATCTTCCTAATCTGAAACATAGAAACAAGATGTCAGCAAATACGACGGATACACAGCAAATTACAAATTGAGCTAACGGTTATGAGAACATGTACGAGATAATGAAATCCATATATATTGACAAATGTATTACACAATACTTTCTTGATTCTAAATTTCAAAACACTAGCAGACCGAAGATGATATCTAAGGGAGCAATCGTGATATAGAAGAAACAACATATCTAATGAAAATAAATGCAGTCTTACCTGGGTGTGGGCAATGACACGGACAACAGAAGCATACTTCTTCATCTTCTCAAGCTGCATTTGAATTTCCTTCTTTCCTGCATCACTGTCAAATTTGAGAGCATACTTGGTGAAAGCCTTCTTCTTGCTCTTGCACCAGTTCTTGTAGAACCTTCTCCTAACTTCCTCACTAAGGTGCTGAGCCCAGACAGAGTTGAGTGTGCGGAGGCCACGGGGAGTCTTCACGTAGGCCACAAGACCAACAATGACAAGAGGAGGAGTTTCAATAATGGTAACAGCCTCACAGGTTTCCTTCTTGTGGAGCTCTGCAGAATATCAAACAGGGAGAGGAATTACAATGGTACTACACAACTGTTAAAAATGGATGGATGAATTTCAGAATTAGGACATAATGTTGGCCTGGGTTGTATGAACTTGTAAGCATATGAAATACAATCTATTACCTACAGCCTATGTGCTTTAAAAATAATGAGACTGAAATCTAAGAATGAAGAGGTGGACGTACTGGAACCAGGCTTCTCGACCTCACGCACAATGTGAGTCATCCCAGCCTTGTAGCCAACAAAGGCAGTAAGGTGAGGTTTCTTCGCGGGGTCATCCTTGGGGAATGACTTCACTGCAACAGGAAAAGTAACATCAGGTTATCAGCTCCCGACATTAAATTAGAACAAACACAAGATATCTGAATTCTGCGCTACACAAAATTTCTGTCTACAAGAGATTATGTATGAAAAAGCGAATCATAAATTTTGTCGACAGCTTAGCTGATTAGTACAAGAAACAGAACAGGCATAGGATAACATGAATCCACATTTTCCAGTGAAAAATCAACAAGTACACTAGATCATAACCATGTCGCCTATGCCCAGATAGAACAAATAAGGCTCGAGTGACGCATCCTGCGGAGGGCACCAAACTGAGGACACGGGGGACAATACTTATCCTAGATCAAACAACACGAACCATCAGCACAGCTAAACGCATAATAAACCTCGCTACATGGGCAGACTCACAGGCACGATTTCAAATGACGGCACCAATACGGGTCTAGCAATCGCGAGGAAACATGAACGATCTCGTCAAAGCCAGGAAGAGTGAATCGTACCCTTTCCGCGGTGGCGGGAGCAGCGCTTCCTGGGGAGGAAGCCGAGGGAACCGTGCCTCGGGTGCTCGAACTTGCGGTGAGACATCCTCGCCTCCTCCTCTCCTTACCTGCACAACACCAAGAATCCGTCAGATCCGCCGCACAACCAACAAGGACGGCTCCGCACTGCGACGGAGAAATGGCCGCCGGCGATGAGTACAGAGAATCGAGGGGAAGGGGGCAGGCGGCGCGCGACTGGCTTGCTCACCTGTTGGGGCGGCGGCGCGAGGGATGGGTGGAGGGGTGTGTGGAGGCGGGGGCACGTAAACCCTAGGCGAGATTATATAAAGGGGGACTCGGGTGCAAGGGTTTTGTTGCGACGGACTGAAATGCCCCTGGTGAGCTAATGAGGCCTGGACTGAATGTTATGGGCTGGGTAAGGTGGGTTCCAGCCCAGCATACCAAACTGTGGTTTCCCATGAACTATAGAGGAGTGCTCAAAAAAAGAAAAATGAACTATAGAGGAGGAATTATTGTCTGTCTCCTTATCGCTATCTGTTTTTCTAACTCTCGAGATTGTAAAGTGCCAATCGTGCATCTCATGTTGTATCAAACAGAGCAATAAAGCCAGAGCCAGATTTACATGGATATGAGTTTTGATAGGCTATTGCTCTGCAAGAACCCAACGCTGCTTTAATAATTGATCACGGATTATTCAGATGCAACTATTGCATGAAGCCAGTACGAATCACGGAACTGCCTATGCATAAAACTGCGTCCAAGTTCTATGTTGGTTATTTGCTAATTTTTTTTGGATATCATATGGTTTAGCTATCGAGTATTCCTTTATGTTTTTCATGTAGGAAATTGGATACATGTTTTTTATGTAGGACAGTTGAATAATTGTTTTTCAATACATGTTTTTAATATGTACCATGAGCATACGATAGTTAAATTATTTCATCATGATTGCAGTGTGTGTGTGTGTGTGGTGGGGGGGGGGGGGGGGGGGGGGGGGGGGGGGGGGATGGGCCGCTGGATTGGCTTGGAGGGGTGTGGGCCGGCAAGTAATGCAAATTACATGATGATGAAATTGAGTTTTTCTCTTGAGCCAGGGGTCACGGCCCACTTTGACCTCAAGTAAGCTCATTTTATGTTTTATATTAAGTGGCTTTCACATGGGATGGTAGACAATCAATACAAATGTTGAAGTTGCTTTTGATTCATTTCTCTATTTTGCTTTTTTACTTTTTCTTTCTATGGAAGAGGATTTGGCAAATGCTAGTAGTTGATAATAAGATGCTACACTTCAGTCGATAATGTGAATAGTGGATTTTTGGATGCTACACTTCACGATTTGATTCAGTCAGTAATGAATATGTTGGAATTTGGCTCATTTTATATGGTCTATTCAGGAGAAATTCCAAAGCATGTGGCTGCAGTTTGATTTGTACCATACTGCTGGTGCATAGTGAGAGACACCAACTAAAATATCATCTCACGTGACCATGGCTGAATAAAGAAAGCTATGAAAGAGATAGTAAGCTATGCTAAGTGTACACACACGCACGCACGCGCGCGTGTATCCGTGTTTCTTCGCGTTTCTTTTCGCGTGACTTGTGACTTGCGACCGTGGCGTGGCTGCTAGTCAGTGTGTATTTTTGTCACTTTAAGTCCTACACAATCTGACCGTTTTGTATTAATCAAGAGATAATTAATACACGATTTAATGTTTTAATCGGGATTAATTGGCCAGCCAGTTATTGACTGCCAATTAGTGTACGTCATTAGAGAGGAAACGGTTCCTTGAGGGCAGCCATGCCTGTATAAGGCATTAGAGACGTCCAGATTTCCTAACCCACAAAATCCACTCCATTCTCACATCATTCTTCTTTTTGGAGAGCTGTACTGTGGTGTTGAGCTGTTTTCATCTCGCGACTCTTTTCCTTGGCGTGCACAAGGAAAGAAGTGAGCGGTATCTCCGAACCGCTGTCGTCGTGAAGGCCGCACGAAGGACGGCAATAAGGTTTCTGGGCAACGTAACTGCGCGACCGTTCGTTCGCTGCCTCTACCTCGTCTACATCGACGGTCTGTTTCGTCTACAGTTTGTGTTAGACAAAGTATCGACAAACCCAAAGTAAGTCGATGTCGCCCTTTTTTATGTTTAGTGCTATATAACCTGCTGCTAGAGTTAGTTTGTATTTTGGTTTTGAATGTCTATGAAATATGCTTTAAACTAAAATTAGATTTAGAATAATGCTCATTTTTCCAATAGAATCGTTGGGTACGTATCAATAACATACAATCTAAATCACATGTACTCACATTGTAAAATGCACAGAGGCCTCGCCGGATTAAAATGGCTCGTCAAGGATAGGAAAAGACTATAGATCTGACCCTGTGGTCGGACTGACCTCCGACTCTAGTGATAAACGCATGTTGTGTCTTGTTGTGTGTTTGTGCATAGCTGCTCAGTCGTTAGATACCCTGGTGGGACGTGAGTCGAACAACTTATCGTACACTCGTACTATGCTCGTAAGAGATAATGTATTGTGTTTTGTAAGTAAATAAATAGGTAAAAAAAGTAGAAAAAAAAGAGAGGAGAAATTACAGTCTGGATCGTGGGCTGTGTCGTGACTTGTGACGAGGTGGGCTGACCGATTTGGTGTCAACTGCTCTACGGCGGGAGCAGCGTTGACAGCCCCCTGCAGCAATGTCCGCCGCCGCCCGAACCCTCGGATCCGTCTCCCGCGCCGCCTTCTCCTGGAAGCCGGTGAGTAAAAGCCACCGATTCTCCAGTGCTTTTATTTGAAGTCCGGATTGACTGAACCATCCTGCGGCAGACGGGGCGGCCGCAGCAAACGCTCGCGGCGGCGGTGAGCCGGTCGGCGGGGGGGCTCCACTCGGGGGCGTGCACCACTGCCACGCTCCTCCGGCGCGCGCGGGGTGATGGGAGATACTTCGTCGTGGAGGGGGACGGGGGGAGGGGAGGGTGGCGGCGGCGGATGTGGGGAACGCGGAGCCGCAGTCGCAGCTCTGCACGACGCTTCGGCGGAGCGATGGCGGCTGCCCTCGGGTGCGCACGGTGGAGCACCTGCTCTCCGCAATGGAGGCTCTCGGCGTCGACAACTGTCGCGTCGAGGTTAGCAGCGGCGACGAGGTGCGTGTGGCCTTTTGCTCGATTGCCATTTTCTATTCGCTCTCGCAACTGCCAGCCTTAGCTGTGTAGATGTTGTTATCGATGCTTCGTTGCAGTGTGATGTCCTTTGATGTGAAGTGGTTAAGCGATGACAGATTCCTGCTTGATGGATCAGCGCAAGAGTGAGTGGTAGAAGCAATACAAACCGCAGGTTTGTGCTCAGCCAAGGATACCAATGGGCAGAAGTTGGAGAAACTGGCCCCCGAGATTCATGATCCTGTATACGTGCGGAGAGATGATTGCTTTGTAGCTGCATTCCCTAGCTCGCAAATCCACATCACATATGGGATTGGTTTCCCAAAGGTATGTTTCCTATCTGCCTTTCTAAATCAGGAAATGCTGCTTTCTTCTTCTTCTTCTTTTTTTTAACTTGCTTTGTGAAAATCTGTTAGATTATGTTTGCTTCTGTTAGAACTGCACATCATTATATTAAGAAGAAGAGAAAGGTCCAAGAGGACCGCTACAAACCGTCACTAGGACTTCATAACAAGAACTTTTACACGCTGATCACCGGGGTCCTAAAACAAACACTCAGGGCCAAAGCGCACTCAACCCTGAGGCACCACAACCAGACACCAGAATCTTGCCTCATCCTTAATGTCTTGGAGTTTCTCTAGTGATTTTTACAATTCTAGAGTATATGGAGCACATCCCTAAATATGTCCTTGGTTGTAGTTGGGTTTTGTCTTATGACAGTTATGAAGATTCTTAATATAGTAGACATTGCATGCTTGTATGGCGTAACACAAGGGGAGGAGAGAGAGAGAGAGAGAGAGAGAGAGAGAGAGGTGAGGGGTGAGGGGGGGGGGGGGGGGGGGGGGGGGAGGATCAGGTCACTGCGAACCTGATCACAGATCAATGTTACCTGATAGTGATCTTTTGCGCCTCATTTCGTTCCATGCTCATGATTCATGAATGCCGTGATTTGGTAGATACCCAACTCATAGTTTGGATACATTTGGTATTGCTGAGTTCGTGCGATTTTTTGTCAATGCGAACCTGATCACAGATCAATGTTACCTGATAGTGATCTTTCTGCGCCTCATTTCGTTCCATGCTCATGAATGCCGTGATTTGGTAGATACCAACTCATAGTTTGGATACATTTGGTATGGCTGAGTTCGTACATTTTTTAAAAAAAGAATATTTTGGCAGAAGCCAAAGTTATGCTTTTGTAATGTGACTAATGTCACCAGAGGATTGTATGCTAGTGGCCCATACATGTAATGTGTACAAGGACATGAATATTAGGGTCCAAAATTCTTATTCATGAGGTGTTGAGGCTTAACTTTTGTTCTGGATGATGTTATCGCCATTTATCTGATGGACGTTAATAGTTCTTTATGGATGAAGTTGGAATTGCGAGTATCCTCGCTTCATGAGTATCAAGGTTTAAATCTTTTACTTATGTTCTAGATGATGATATCTCCATTTATCTGATGGACATTAATAGTTCTTTATGGATGAAGTTGGAAGTGCGAGTATCCTCACTTCATGAGTATTAAGGTTTAACTTTTATTCTAGGGATGCTATCACCAGTAATCTGATGCACGTTAATAGTGTTAGTTATGGAAGTATGAGTATCATCTCTCTGTGCTCTAGTAAAATGTTCATGCATCAGCTGAGGCAAATTATCCTTTAGTTTATTACTTTTGGGCAATTCAAATGTTGAAAGCATTTCAAACATGTGCATAGAACTTGACCACAGTACACCCTGTTGCAGGTGCCAACGATTGGTTGTCAGTGGTTTTCTACTTCCCTGGATGCTGATATATACTCGAGGAAGATTGCTCCTGCAAGAACTTTCTGCATATTTGAAGAGGTTTACTTATATATTAGTTTTCATATTTTTGTCGCACATATATTTAGCTGCACCACTTTTCTCTCCTTTGGTGATATGCATCTCTTATATGATCATCTTTTGTGCTACTAAAACTTGTGTTGGCAACTGCTTGGATCTGTATTTACTTGAGCAGTATCTCTTATTAGCACTTCATTGCTAGGTTTCTTGCATAGCACGTGGTTTAACTGTCATTAATTTTTTCATTATTTTACAATACATGGTTTTATATCTGTTTCAATCTCGTGCTCAGTAATAATTGCATGGATCTTAAAGCATTTCTTACTCAGTGATAATTGCTTGGATGAGGACTTAAAAACTTCTCGTATTTTCTTCAAAAGTTTGCTCACCTTATTTTACTGTGTGTGTTTTAAAACTTTCCTTGGGAATGTTGCAGAATCACTACTTATCTGTTCCGCACAAGTTCTGTCCTTTTAGCACTTGGTTTTCCTTTTTCTCCTTTTATGGTATGAGACATTTAAATATCCTTTTTTATGGGTTTCTATATTGATGAACATGTCTTTAGTAAATTTTATGGTCTCATCAATATAGTGTAGTGACAAACTTTTGTGATTCATTTCTGATTTCTAAGGTTGAAAAACTGCGTGGTGCCGGGCTTATCAAAGGCGGGTCACTAGAAAATGCCATGGTTTGCAGGTGAAGACATATGCTGTAAAAACGTTATTTGCATATTGGTTGTCCAACTTTTTTTTTTTAGAATTGCGTATTGATGGTTTCCTTGTTGACATATAGTTCCAAAAAGGTTTGTAATATAATGCTCCAGTTGTGAACAAAGTTTAGCGTACGATTTGGACTAATTTTTTTTTCTTGTGGGTAATACATCAGGGAAAAGCCCCAACTGTTGACTGTGGTAGGACTTCACTACATTAGGAAAAACAGTGTGTAACAAAACGGGACGAGATAAATAAAATGTTCAGAATCTCTAGCCACCTAGGAGCAAAAGAAAGAGCTATACAGAGGCATTTAGCCATATAGGTGCCCTGAGGAGGCTGAGATTTGGATCTATTTCGGCATCCGTACTGCAACTGCAGTATTAACTCCTTGTTCCTTCATTTCTTAAATATCTGTGCCATAGGAATAGCTGAATGAGTAGCAACATAGTTGATTTTGTTACTAGAGAATTTATAAATTGATAGATGTTTGTTCGGCACTTACCTTTAGTATTTGACTAGATTGGTACGATTGTGTACTGTGAATTCAGTATATAGTTTACTTAGTTGGACCTCTTTGATAATTTGATCCATAATTTTCATGATTGCTTCACCGCAGTTGTGTTGAATGTGACTTTGTATGACTATGTACTGTTGGTGTGGTTGACCATCCAGAGTTGGTGTGCTATATAGGCCAGTTAGTTAGACTTGTTTTCTTTTTGTTTGTTTGAAAGATTTGCCCATTGATGATGTTGCAATCTATTGGCTTGGGATGAAGTTTCATGTTTTAAATTGTGTACTTGCTCTTGGTTTTTATATATAATAATTTTATACTGCTTCTTTGGCATTTGACAGCATGACTGGTGGCTGGCTCAATCCACCACTGCGCTTTGAGAATGAACCTTGCCGCCACAAGATTTTAGATCTTATAGGCGACTTCTCACTTCTTGCTCAGAATGGCAACCAGGGTTTTCCAATCGCTCATATAGTTGCATATAAGGTATGTTCTTTAAATTCAACCAGGTACAATACTGTTATGCGTGGTATAGCAAGTTAGTAAGTGCCTCGTAAGTTCCATTTCTTGTACAATTGTGTATGAGTCACCTGAACCAGGAAATATGGATTAGTTCCAGGTCTTGCTGTTCTGTACACTAGCTTGTACACTGATATGCTACCTCATAGAATTCTCTTTGTCTCATTATTCGGATTTTGAGCTATTTAAGTTTTCCTTTAACTGCGTATCTTCTTTGTGAACTTGACAAAAAGAACTCCAAGTTTTACCAGATCTCACCAATATGAAGGGTTTAGTTTATGACTGTATGTTAGCAGAACCCTTGTAAAATGCCTTGCGTGGTTACCTTCAGTTTATTGACTTATACACGATTTTGTTGTCCCAGTTTTGTGCGTTTATTTTTGTGTATGTTTGTTCAATTAACACTTCACGTATTCAGGGATTTAACTTTTCCTTGTTTGTGTATCATCAGTTCATATCTTTGACTTGTCTTTTCCAGTTTTGGGCTGTCTACCCCCTTCACAATATACAGAATGTTTAGTTACATCTTTAGTGGTAGGTAAAAAGATTATGCAGTCATGACAGTGAAATGGTAGGCAACAAAGATTATGCATCATGACGAAGTAAAAGTTGACACAGTATGCAGTTCATGACAGTGAAAACATTGGACACTGACTCCAGCCCACTTATAGATCAGAGATCCAGTCAAAGTTAGGCAAAAGTTAGAGTTGATCCAAAAGGGGAAATCATTTACAAAGTGAAGAGTACCGTTACTGTGATAGGTTACTCAACTAAAGCCTTGCAAGTTGCATTTGACACTCATTATTCGATGTGACCTTAAACTACAGAGTACAGAGCACCTTTTTCTGTTTTTGTTGGCACATCACGGCCTCTTGCTTTAGTATTGCTTGTTTTCATGTGGCCCTGAGATAATTGGGTTCGCCTGAAGCCACAGCATATTCTATGCTACAGTTTCTTTTTTGTTAAGAATATTCTCTACCTTACAGGGCAGCTTGTACATTTGTCTTCCTATTTCTCTTCTACTTGGTCGTATTATTTTGGGTCCTCTTGGGCCTCCGACACCTGACCTTAATAACCTTTTGTTTTCTGTGACAAAGGCTGGGCACGCGCTGCACACTGATTTCCTGAGGCATCTATTGGGGAAGAGCACTGCTGACCAAGAAAAGCTCGCCGGGTAATGTTAAAATACACGGCTCTTTGTTCTTGGTGCGTTGCTGATAGTGGTTAGAAAGCTAACATTTCAGGATAAGCACCTGATGGCCCTCGTCAAGCATCAACATTACAGAGTCTTCTAGTTCTAGGACCATTTTCTTCAGACCCATAGGCTGTAACCATCCAACTGTTCCGCTTTCGCAAACTTTATTCCGTCGAACCGTGTTTGTATTGATAATACGTTGGAGTATCTTATAAGACACCTTTATTTTCTGGGCGAAGATTATTTAGACAACTTGGAGTATGGTTTAGTTCTGCAGACAAATAGGCAGCCTGTTGTGTAATAACGTACCGAGCGTAAACTGCCGTTGTACTCTCCGGCTGATCTCTCCTCTGATGTGGTACCAGAACAGAAAAGCTACCATACATTCCAACCAGTGGCTCGCAGCCGCCGAGGCCACGCCGGTCGCCACGTCGAGGTCACACCTCCCTTTTCCCTGTGGATAACCACGACCAGAGACGCGGTGGCGCTCTGGGGCTAGGACGCGACAGCGACGTGCGCGCTCGCTCGCCCGCGTGCGGAAATGCCCTGGCGGTGGGTGCAGCAGCAGCAGCAGCAGCAGCAACCGATGACGCGGTGGCGGCTGATGGAGAACAGCCGACCAAAAGTGCAAGCGCCCGCGGACCTGGACGCCCGCCGCGCGGCGACCGGCGAGATGAGGCGAGCGTGACTGGCGTCCACGGAACCCAAGTCGGATTCGCCTTCCGTCGCAGAGAGTTCTACTGGTGGTTGGCCACCCTCGTTAGCTGGCGCGCGGGTGGTGCTCCAGGCGAAGCCGGTAGAGTCCAAAAGCGCGTGCGTGCAGGTGTCGGCTTCCCGTCGCGCTGCTGACTGGACGAAGGTCCGGGAGTCTGTCCGGTCAGATTTGGCAAGTTCAGGGCTGATGCCCGCCAGCGACTCGTCCGGGGGCCCTGTTGACTGTTGTGCTCTTTGCCTATCTGCCACGAAGCCTGGCCGTTCCGGCTCGAGCATCTTCTTGAGCACCAAGAGGCACGTAGGGTCGTCGTCCACCACCAGCTCCTTCATCCCCACGGGGAAGTCCGCTCCCCGCGCCATTTTTGTTACGGTGGTGTTGTCTCAGGAGTGCGCATGACATGAGTAGTACTCTCACGGAGGAATGACCGTTCTGCGTACGCAAGGCCCGGTCATGGTCTAGTACCGCTTTGTTAAGCCAGGCGACGCGTGTGACGAGTGATCTGTACTGCAGTGATCGTGGCCGGCACCTCGCCGAAACCACTTGTGCCGCACAATAGATTCGCCGTCAGGTGGGCGCATAGTTTTTAACTACTCCCGGCCATGGCATCAGAACCGTAACCCCGGCTTCTCGAGCGAGGGAAAAGAAAACTGCGAAAGTGGCGCCCCCGAGATTCCCTAGCATCTCGTACGCACATTGGCACGGCTTCCCATCGTTTGGTGGCTTTCTCACATGCTGTACTAGGATCCAGATCTTATCCTCGTAGTAGTACTCTTTTCAACCGCTGCAAGTCACCTGACCCTGTTCGGCCGTTTGGCTGCTTGTTGCTTTCTGCAGCTACGGTTTCGTAGGAGTACGTCGTGCAAAAATACATCTTACGTAGTAGTATGTGGTCCAAGGTTTGATTCGGCACAGCTCATGTCTACATTTTGACGGTTTCTAACCTATAAACCACTCACACGTCTTATACTAGGTATCTTGGTGACCTTTATCACCACACTACTAGTACTATGTAGCACTATGATGCTATCATGTGAAGGGATTGCTTGCCTACCGCTGCATGAGGAGTCAGAGGAGTCATTCTGTGGCAACGCTCCGATTTGTTGCTCGACATGTTTTCATTATAATAAGCACAAAAGCAACGATAGATCATATGTAGTAACATAGAAGCGAGTGATTTGCGTTGCTAATAGCATCACTTGTGACTTAGATTAGATGCGGTAAAATCCTAAAAGGTCCATTCTCATAGAGAGATCTCGAGCTTGTTTCTTCCCGCGTTGGCAGTAGTCCATTTGTTGTGCCTGGAACTGTGAATTGAGTAGCACTTCTGCAGGCTGCAGCACTTGGAAAGATCGCTTTGGCCGATGGATGGCTTGTTCAGTTTTGATCGATTTTTGATGGAACTTGTTCAGTTTTGATTGGGACTAGGATATGTACTAGTAGATTTCTAACCGAGCTACGCGCAAAATAGAGAGAGAGGGTCCCGGAGAAAGATTGAACCGACATATATCTCACAAACGATGAACACACCGCAAGGTCCACTGCATGACCAATTAGCTGTAAATAAATGCAAGCACTCACACTGAGTTAGAGACTCAAACCAGTTGGTCATGTTACCCACAAAGGGACTTAACAATTTGAGCTATGTCTGGTTCATGAAAAACTAGCTTATTTGATAATTAATTAATGTTAGCGCGCACCCTTAGGGTCATAGATTTTAGTAGTATATACTCCATTATTTTGAAGCGGAGCAACTGTATATATATCATTAAGATAGCAAGAGGGAACGAGGCTTTAGATAATCTAACTATTGCCTTTAAAGAAAATCCGAACATGCCAATCGCTGGACTGACGTACACTTCATGGCAGCAGCGTCTACTTCTGTGATACTCAAATTGCAATAATGTATACGAAGAAACACAAGTTTACATGATATTATTTGCATCATACTGGCCACGCTTGAGTAATCAAAAAGCAAGTAGTAGCTTGCTAGTTGCCAAGTGCCCGGAGAACTCCACATGATTTGCTCCGCATGCCTAGTGCCCTGGCCTGGCTCTTGTGCCAGCCTAGTACCACACACCTGGGCCTTCCTCTCCCTTCAGAAATGCACCACCGGTCGCGTGGTAAAGCGCGAGCCGTCCCATCACATGCAGCGCACAAGGCGTCACCTCAGAGGATCCGGATCCCCAACCACGAGTAAACCTTGACCAATCATGGACGCATCGACGCGCAGTCATTGAGCTGCGCTGCCTTGATCCTCTCCTGTTCGCGAGTCGTGTGACACATCTTGTGGCCGTGCCTCGCGCCCAGGTTCTGGGAACTCTTTATTTTTATTTTTATTTGCGATGAACTCTTTATTTTCTTTTGATCCGACGGATGCCCGCACCCTAGTGTAGCCCCTACGCCCTCCATTATCTCGAGTTGATTTCATATCTGCTTAATTTCAAGTACGGTACCGATAATTATTCTAGCGTACGTGCCATTGAAAAATCTGTAGCGTCTTATTTGGTTTATATATTATTTCTTTTGTTGATTGTTTTTCTCGTTCATGCAAAATTTATTACTCCTACATGTTTATTGCATGGAAGAAAATGGAAGCCAGAAATAAGAAAAACTGTGCAACACAGTTTTCTTTCATTTGTTAAGTACTACTAGCAAGTTTAAAAAAAAAAGGGTACTACTAGCAAATGAAAGAATAGGATCGTGCACATGTTTAGAGGCTAGAACACGTGGCAAGTGGGCCCCACTTGCAATACACTTGTACTACCGCTGAAAATTTGCAATCTTTTTAGAGCTGGTTGTGTAAGGTTGCATTTTTTTAATTTTCTTAATTGCTCTCAAATATAATTAAGTAAGCCAACTGCTCTGGTTGTCAAGCTGCTAATGCATGGTTCACCTCTTCGTTGGCATTCCTGAATGAAGAACCCTGGCCAAAAGGGTCGCTAGTCATATGGTATAGACTAGTACTGCTTGACCAAAGGGAAAAAATAGGTACCCATCACCATCAATGACAGGGGTCCTTAGTTTAGCAGCTTATCATGTTTTTCCAGCTTCATAGGAAATGACATTTTTAGCTGCAGTAGTTAAGCCGCTTTCAGTATGTCAATAAAACAAATGATCTTTACAAGATATGGAGTTATTGCAAGTATGTTAAATTCGTACTAAAAATAGATGTATCCAGAAAAAAAATTTAAAAAAAAGATCATTGGAACATAGAGCAATGTAATCTTGCTACGTGCCTATCTGCACCAAGACGTCAATAGTTGGGTTGCGATAAAATGCCACAGGACTTGTGGAAAGACATAAACCATTCATACTCTTCAATTGATACTTTCAAATCTAAATCACCCACTCTCCAATTACAAATATTCAAATTCTAATTCCATGTAGATCTACTACATGTAAACGCACAACGAATAGAAACTTCCGCAGTAAACCTGCAAGAGTCAAATTAAGGCAAGCTCAAGCCATGGGGCCGACCACAGGTAGTAGTACTCGTCACCAACTTCAATCCAGGCGATCCAGCAGAGTCCTGATAGGTCCAGTAAAAACCCACGCGACGGAAAGGAAAGCTCGAGCATCCGGGCCGAGAGCAGAAATATGGAAGGAAATCAGGACAAAATCAATGCTCCCCGTTTTAAAAAGGAAGCACCCGGTAGCGGCCAGCTAAGCGCGCACGCAGCCATCTCGAGAGAAAAGGCAGGACGCCGGCCGCGGCCGCAAGTGGAAAGCAGGGACAGGGAGGAGAGAGAGAGAGAGAGCGCTCTGCCGCCGCAGCAGCCGCGGCGTCATTAGTAGCACTGTTAAACTCGCCTAATCGCTGCCCCGGCCAATCCCGTCCCCAAATCCCGTGCTTTACTTGCTTTACTAATCGCGCTTAGCGATTTAGTCTCCTCCTGCTCCGCCTCCTCCGTCTCGTTCCTCCCTTTCCCCCCTCCTCCTCCGTCTCTGAATCGGAGCGGCTCACGAGGAGGGCGGGCGGCTCCCGAGGCGCTGCCGCCGGGCCAGGGGCATCGGATCTGCGGCGGCGATGGAGGCGTGATTCGGTGTGGGAGTTGAGGCTGGTTCTGTCTCCCCGGTGAAGGAGGAGATGGCGGCGGCGGCCGAGGCGCGGGGAGCGGACTTCCCCGTGGGGATGAAGGTGCTGGTGGTGGACGATGACCTACGTGCCTCTTGGTGCTCAAGAAGATGCTCGACGAATGCAAATACGACGGTGGAGGCTCCTCTCTGCTGCTCCTCCCTCCCTCCCCTCCTTATTCCCGCCCCGGCTCCGTTGCTTCAGCGACCTATTTGTATTTTCGAGCTAGCGCGCGGTGATTGGTTGGTTTGTTGTTGCGTGGAGTCGAGTTCGTTAGCCAGAATTAGTTCGCCTCTGTTTCATGTTTACGGTGCGATTTTATCCGTCCGTTTGGAGATGGGCGAGGCTCTATGCGATCGATATGCTCCTTCCGTTAATTCAGGGGAATTTTGAGATTGTCTTATATAATCTATAAAGGGTTATGTTTAACAAGCTATCTGAATGAAAGTTTACGGCTTTGTATCTCGGTCAGGAATTCAGGATTTAGTATATATTTGATCTGGGATTGCTGGAGATCTGATTAAGTGCTCTGTACGCGGGGATATCTGTGTAGTCGCATGGATTGCGTTGCCCGGTGCTAATTTATAGCTGTTCTGCATTCAGCAGAAGCATGAAGGATTAATATTCCGAGGATTCACGCTACCTTTGATGTTGATTTGTTAGTATTGTAATCAAGGCTTTCGCAGAACCAGGCATAGATCATTGATGCACCTATTTCTGCTGCTTCATCTTGATAGTCTTATGTTAGGTCTAATGATGTGAATTATGAAATCCCCGGAAGTATGTTAATTCCAGAGTCAGTAGGTTAATACGGATTGGAATTATCGCATAATGAGGGGTGGGGGGGGGTATCGTCTCCATGGTCTTATCCTGCTGCAGCACATTGTTTCAACATGAATATTGTGTCTGGGGATTCTGTGTAATCTTTGTAAGCTGCTCTTTCTTGGGATCCTGTATGTGCATTTTACTTTCAGAGGAAATAGTGCAAGGAGAGAAAAATGTTTCTGTTTTGGTTGGTCTCTATGTGCAATTATTACAAATTGTACATTGCCTGGTCTGTATGTGGTCTATTTGGTAGTCATTGACTTGGGAAGGCCACCCTCGGGCTTTCAAAATTGTAACTGTTGGATCTTATTTCTCGATGCTGCCATGACACGGGAGAATACATATTTGTCCTTCTCGATTAGATATAGAATCCCTAATATTGATTGTATTCAGGGCACGGGAAACTACTGGGATGATTTTCTCATCCAGGTGCTCCAAATTGATCATCTATGAATATATCAAAACCCCTCAGCTAGAGATACAGGGCTAGTTCAAAAAACTTAAACAGGTCACTTTTTTTTATGCAACGCCTTTGTAGTGAACTGAACTGTGAATCTCATATTTTGCCCCAATTGTGTTTCGACGGCTTGTAAATATTTTGAAGCATGATTCCGTATAATCCTTATTTTTTCCTTTGCAGTGACAACCTGCCCTCAGGCTACAAGAGCATTAGCTATGCTGCGTGTGAGAATAGGCGTGGTTTTGATGTTATAATAAGCGATGTTCACATGCTGATATGGATGGCTTTAGGTTACTTGAACAAGTAGGACTTGAGATGGATCTTCCAGTTATTAGTAAGTTTAGATTATTTTCCTCTATCTTTCTATTCAGTATCTTGCTTGTACACTCAGAAGGCACCACTAATACTTACGATAAAACTTGCAGTGATGTCTGCTGATTCAAGTACAAATACTGTAATGAAAGGAATAAAACATGGGGCATGCGACTATTTAATCAAACCCGTCAGAATGGAGGAGGTGAGAAACATCTGGCAACATGTTGTGAGAAAAAAGTGGAGTGAAACAAGGATCATGAGCATTCAGGTAGCTTCGATGATACGGATCGTAACAGGCTTACCAATAATGATAATGAATATGCTTCCTCTGCAAATGATGTCGGTGATGGTAGCTGGAAATCTCAGAAAAAGAAACGAGATAAAGAAGAAGAGGATGAGGGTGATGAAAATGGTGATCCTTCTAATACATCAAGAAACCAAGAGTTGTTTGGTCAGTTGAGCTCCACCAGCAGTTTGTGAATGCCGTTAATCACCTTGGGATCGACAGTAAGTTTTTTACTAGTTGCTTTTGTAGTTCTTACCACGGCCTTCAAGTGCACAGTAAATTTCAGTACTTTGTAGTGTTGTTATGTGTCTTCTAGATCGATTCTGAGTATTGTTGGTTGCATTTGTACATCTGCTGCTAGAATTGTGTCAAATATCTCCACCGTGGTACTTAAGTATGTTTTTCCCTCCCTGCAGAAGCTGTTCCCAAGAAAATTTTAGAGTTGATGAATGTCCCTGGCTTAACTAGAGAAAATGTTGCCAGCCATTTACAGGTTTGATTCTGGCCTTCGATCCTATTACTTATTTTTGTACCTTTGTTAATGTATGTTTTCATGAGCATATCAGATTCTGTGTCAAATTATGGCCTTTGGAGCAGCTACCTTTCTTTATATTTGTAAAATGTCACTAATGTATGTTTCATTTTACGTTGCGATGCTCCCGCGTTCACTGTGTTTTGCTTGTGATACCAACAAAGGCTTTTCTTCCAGAGTGACCTCCGAATCTTAGTGACTTGTGCTTTTATTTCTACAATGCTTCTCCATTTTTTGTAGTAGAATAGAAAAGCAGTTGCACCAAACAAAATTTTTTAAAATCAATTGATACTGAATTGTTGTTTCTCTGCACTATTATTCAAATGCACTCTTTTGGGATTGTTTTTACAATTGTCAAGCAAAAACATTGCTCTGAACCGTTGCATTAGGATAACCTAAGACATGGTATTTAGAAAATGGTAGCCGATGAATTCCATTAAGTTCATATTTATTGGTGTTCATATGTTGAGCTCCAAATTCCAATCCATCCTTGTTAGATTCGATTTTCTTTCTATATCCTAAGACATGGTATAACAGTTATTCATACTGCATGTTTGATCAAACAATATATGCCAGGTTGATTCCATGCAGTGAGTTCCATGATTTTTTTGTTAAGGTGATAAATATCTTTTGCTTTCTACGTGCAGAAATTCAGACTCTATCTGAAGAGAATAGCCCAGCACCATGCTGGGATGGCTCATCCGTTTGTTCCTTCTGCTTCTAGTGCTAAAGTAGCCCCATTAGGAGGACTTGAACTCCAAGCTTTGGCTGCTTCAGGCCAGATCCCCCCTCAGGCCCTGGCTGCTTTGCAGGATGAGCTACTCGGTCGCCCTACGAGCAGTTGGCATGTCTGGAGGGACCAGTCCTCTATACGACTGGCTGTAATCAAAGGAAACAAGCCTCATGGAGAGAGAGAGATAGCATTTGGTCAACCCATATACAAGTGTCAGAGTAACGCATATGGGGCATTTCCTCAAAGCAGTCCCGCAATGGAAGAAATGCCATCTTTTGCAGCCTGGCCTAGTAACAAACATGGTATGACAGATTCAGGCAGCGCATTGGGAAGCTTGAACAATTCTCAGAATAGCACTATGTTATTGCAAGAATTGCAGCAACAACCAGATTCCTTGCTGTCTGGAACCCTTCACTCTATTGATGTTAAACCTTCTGGCATAATTATGCCCTCGCAGTCATTAAATACGTTCCCAGCTAGTGATGGGCTCTCCCCTCATCAAAATCCATTGGTTATGCCTCCTCAATCGTCAAGTTTTCTGGGAGCCGTCCCTCCTTCTATGAAACACGAACCTCTTATGACAACTTCTCAACCATCAAGCAGTCTGTTAGGCGGGATTGATCTGGTTAATCAAGCTTCAACGAGTCAGCCTTTGATTAATACACATGGAGGAAATCTTCCTGGCCTTATGAATCGTAACTCAAATCCGATGTCTTCACAAGGAATTAGTAATTTTCAGAGCGGAAATAATCCTTATGTAGCTAATCAGAATTCTGTGGGAGTCAGCTCTAAACCACAGGTGTTCTTAAAACTGAGAGCACTGATTCACTGAGGAATAGTTATGGCTATATCGGTGGCAGCACTAGTATGGATTCTGGCTTACTCTCCAGTCAAAAAATTCGCAGTATGGTTTACTGCAGAGTACAGATGATGTCAGTGGTGGCTGGTCGTCGTTGCAAAATATTGATAGTTATGGAAGTAGTCTTGGTCCAGGCCAATCTGGTTCCAACGTAGCCCTTGGGAAATGCCTGATCAAGGCAGGGAAGGAATCATGGTTTTGTTGGGAAAGGAACTTGCATTCCAAGCCGCTTTGCTGTGGATGAAATCGAATCTCCAACTAACAACTTGAGCCCACAGTATTGGAAAGCAGTGGAGACATAGGGAACCCCGACATTTTCGGTTTAGTGGACAGATGTGAAAAGCTTCTTGAATTTGTAAGTAGGTAAGCTCTCTTCCTAATATTAATAGCAGATTATTGCTTCCATTTAATGATCTATGTTTCTTTACTCACTTTTCCGCATGTTCATTTAACTTCAAATGCCGGCAGTCATTTCGGTAATATTATGCATGTGTTACTGTTTCTTGTGGGCATAACAGACTTAGTTAAGATATGAAGATTTTTAGTTATTTGAACTTTTGACAGTTTCGATCATTGTTCTGCTGTTTGTCTATATTGATTGTATCATGTTACTGTGTCTTTACATTTTTCATTTGAGCATTGCAATGTAAGCTATAGCCGTAATATGAGATATTGCACTCACTCTATACTCCCTAGTTTCTTTTTGGCGCAGCGAGAATACCCACAGTTTCTGGTTTTACTTTTGCATCAACAGATAGAGAGACATGCCTAACAGAATATATTTTTCTTGCCCAGGTTTGATCATAGAAAGCTGGAAACAAATTTAGTGGTTTTGATGAATGGTTGCTCTTCCTTTCATTTAATCTTTTTCCTCTGTAATTGGTTTATAAAGGGAATAATTTATGTGTGACAACGAATCTTGCCTTATAGAAGTCTGTTCAGTTCAAAAGAACTTTAAAATTGTTTGGTCCCCTGTTACGTAGCTCCTTCATCTAGTGTTTTGTTTTCTTGTAATTATCGTTCATTATAGCATATTTTTTCCCTCCCCATTCTTTGTGGGTTCCTGTTAACCACGGAATCCCCGAACTGAAGTTGTAATCTAGGTTCGTTTCACTCTTCAGCCTACACTGTAACCGAAGGATGTTGCAACCAGCCACGGAACAGTTATCAAATATCAATACCCCAGGTTTATGGTTCAGCGGAAAGTCTACTTATACAGCACAGAGCCTTATATGCATTTCCACTGACTTGAAATGGTTGCATGTATATGCGGCTTAATACTATATACAACACTTCGTAGAGGTATGTGCATATGTTGCAAAAACAAGTACCCTGTATGTGTGTGTCCAAATTTGCAGCTCCAAGAGTCGCGCAAAGATTTTCCTCTGAGACGAATCTACGTTGGTTCTGCCCATTTGTTTATGTTACCAGGCAGACATGTAGTATGTACTCTTCAGAATTGCTAGTCTGTTCCATGAAATAGCAGCGCCTGGTTCAACCCAAGTTGCGGTAGCAGTGGCAACTGAAGTTGCTTCACAGTCGCCGTCCAGGTCCGACGCCCGACGCCTGCAGAGCTTCCATCTTCGCGCGCTGTCTGTCCCCGGGGGTAGGTCCAGTACAGTGCAGAGTACGTGAGGAAGCAGATGGTAGCCGGCACTGCGATCTCTGCGAAGATTGCCTTGCCCAGCGCGGCGGCGTTTTTCCTGTCGGCGGCGGCGCTTGTCCCAGGACCCGGCCGCTGATATCCGAAGACGGTCTCCGCCAGGATACCACCGACGGGCGTCCCGAACGACGCGAACACCGTCTCGAAGCACTTGTGCAGCGCGTACACACGTCGTCCTCGCCTTCTCCGGCACGATCTCCGCGAATATAGGACTGCAAGGTGTGCGAATTAGCAGATAGAGTAAGCGTGAACCGGAGGAAGAACGACCCGCTCTGGGTATCCGCAGCCATCTCATCTATTCTCACTAGTTGGTGGTCGCTTTCTAAAGAAACCAAAAATTCTCACTAGTTGGTGGAGACGGGGGCTCCAGGGCATGAGGAAGCCCAGGAAGAAGATAGCGGCGGCGTACGCAGCACCCGCCGAGCGGTCGCCGGGGAGCGCG
>JAAXCT010002675.1:0-61044 GCA_012490785.1 Eragrostis nindensis | reverse complement strand
CTCGACCTCGCCAGCAACCGCCTCGCCGGCCCGGTCCCGCCGAGCTCGGCAACTGCTCGCAGCTCCAGATGCTCTCGACCTCACAACAACCTCGCTCACGGCGCGCTGCCGGAGACGCTCCCGACGTGCACGGCCTGCAGGAGATCGACGTTTCCCACAACCGGCTCACCGGCAACGTCCCGACGCCGTTCGGGAGGCTGGACACATTAAGCCGGTTGGTGCTCGCCGGCAACTCCCTCTCCGGCCCGATACCGGCGGTCTGGGGCAGTGGCCGCAACCTGGAGCTCCTGGACCTCAGCGACAACGACTTCGTCGGCGGCATCCCGACGAGCTGTGCGGCCTGGACGCGCTCAACATCGCGCTCAACCTGAGCCGGAACGGCCTCACGGGGCCCATCCCGTCCAAGATCTCGGCGCTGAGCAAGCTGTCGGTGCTGGACCCTCTCGTACAACTCCCTCTCCGGCGACCTCGCGCCGCTCGCCGTCGGGCTGGACAACCTCGTCACGCTCAACGTGTCCAACAACAACTTCTCGGGCTACCTCCCGGACACGAAGCTGTTCCGGCAGCTATCGACGTCCAGCCTCGCCGGGAACGCCGGGCTGTGCACCAAGGGCGGGGACTGTGCTTCGTCAGCGTCGACGCCGACGGCCGCCCCGTGGCGACGACGAGCGAGGACGCGGCGCGCGTGCACCGACTGAAGCTGGCCATCGCGCTGCTGGTGATGCGACGGTGGCGATGGTGCCTGGCATGGTCGGCATCCTCCGGGCGCGGCGGATGGGCATCGGCGGAAAGGGCCGCAGCGCGCGGAAGCAGCGACTCGGAGAGCGGCGCTGGCGCGGGGGGGCTGGCGTGGCGTGGCAGTTCACGCCGTTCCAGAAGCTGAGCTTCTCCTGGACCAGGTGGTGCGCAGCCTGGTGACGGCAACATCATCGGCAAGGGCTGCTCCGGCGTGGTGTACCGGCGTCAGCATCGACACCGGCGAGGTCATCGCCGTCAAAAGCTCTGGCCCACGCGGCGGCAAGCAGCAAGGACCACGACACGAGAGGGGTGCGTGACTCCTTCTCGACGGAGGTGCGCACGCTGGGGTGCATCCGGCACAAGAACATCGTTCGGTTTCTCGGATGCTGCTGGAACAAGACCACCCGCCTGCTCATGTACGACTACATGCCCAACGGCAGCCTCGGCGCCGTCCTCCACGAGCGCCGCGGCGGCGCCGCGCAGCTGGAGTGGAGGGGGACGTCCGGTACCGCATCGTGCTCGGCGCCGAGCGCAGGGCCTCGCCTACCTGCACCACGACTGCGTGCCCCCCATCGTGCACCGCGACATCAAGCCAACAACATCCTCATCGGCCTCGACTTCGAGGCATACATCGCGGACTTTGGACTCGCCAAGCTCGTCGAGGACGGAGACTTTGGACGCTCATCCAACACCGTCGCAGGATCATACGGCTACATCGCCCCTGGTAGGTTTTGTAATGTTCTCAAAATTGAAATTTTCAAAATATTGAAGTAATTGCGGAGAACAAACTGACGAAATGTCAAAATGCAGAGTACGGGTACATGATGAAGATCACGGAGAAGAGCGACGTGTCAGCTACGGCGTGGTGGTGCTGGAGGTGCTGACGGGGAAGCAGCCGATCGACCCCACCATCCCGGACGGGCTCCACGTCGTGGACTGGGTGCGGCGGTGCAAGGGCGCCATCGACGTGCTCGACCCGGCGCTGCAGGGCCGGAACAGCTCGGAGTTGGAGGAGATGCTGCAGGTCATGGGCGTCGCCCTGCTCTGCGTCAGTCAGCCCCACGCCCGACGACAGCCCCACCATGAAGGATGTCGCCGCCATGCTCAAGGAGATCCGCCTCGAGCGCGAGGACTTTGCGAACGTCGATGTCCTCCTCAAGGGAGGCGCGTCGCCGCCGCATGCTCCAGCGGCAATGCGGCCAAGGCGACGTCGTCCACGTCGAGCACGCCGCCGTACCGGCAAGGCCCCGGCAACAACAGCCACAGCAACAGCGGCAGTAGCAGCAGCTTCTCGGCCCTCTACTCCTCGTCCAGGCCAAGACGCCGTTTGGCTGAACTCAAGCAACAAGCAGGATAGCAAAACTGAAGATCCACAGATGAACAATTCCCAAGAATGTGGTCTTAGCTGTGCTTTTTTGTGTCTTTGAATCTGAAAGGCGAGAAGCATTTTGGAGCAGCTTTGCAATGGCGGTGAGCTGTGTAAATGAGGGAGAGAGGATTAAGGATAGGTTGTTTGCAATTTTTTTCCTTCCTTTTTGAGGACTTAGGATTTAGACCTTGAAGCAAAAGGGCTTGATGCCTGTTTCATGAGTGCTCAGTGTACGTCTGTTTGAATAAAAGATCGAAATTTGGTAGAACGCCCATGCTGAGGTGCAAGGCAGGGTTTGCAAAACCGTTGGTAACGATCGGTTATCGCGGTAAACGGCCTTACCGGTCTGGTCGATTTGCTCGGTTTACCGGTTTTCGAGTTTGAATTTAAAATGAATTTGAAAATTTGACGAATTTTGTCTGGTTTTTATCAGTTTTAGTCGGTTTGATCGGTTACCGACCGGTAACCGGTCTTACCGGTCCGGTTCGGTTGGACGGTTTTGTCGGTAAGGTGAACCTTAGTGCAAGGTTTGCCCACTGCTGTTCAGTGGTGCCTGCAGTGCTTCAGGATCAAACGATCTGCTGTTAAAGGACAGGGTGCTCAGAACATTTTGGGGCAAATGCAAATTAGCAGTCTGTATAGGCGCTAAAGCAGTATTACTTACTGTTCAACTACCTTTTATTGATCAGTTCTTCAGTTTTGGTAAAGAATGGATGGACAGACAAATTTTCTGAACCACTGCAACGATCTTCAGACTGAAGGACAGTTAAAGATCTCTTGAAGCCCAAACAGAGACGAAATCAATGTAATTTGTTCACAGTAAGACACAGAAATACCTACCATGTATAATTTTAGAGTCCTACGGTGTATCATTCAATTGGCACTCTCCTGTCTGCATCCATATGACTAATTGTTAGCTGCCTGATTTTAGTCCTTACCTCACCCAAACATGAGGACTAACAAACGGACTAATTGTTAGCCAACTAGGAAACTAATTGTTTTCCTGTTGTCAGCCAAACCAAATAATAAGGACTAATAGACCCAACAGATTGCGAAATGACAAGAATACCCCACTGGTGTTCCGTGTAGTGCCTGCAGTGTTTGCAGTGCTTCAGTATCAGACGCTCTGATGTATAATGATAGGATGCTGAGAACATTTTTGTGCAAATGCAAAATTGAGCGGTCTGCATAGGAGAATATAACCAGTATTACTGTTCTTCACTCACCTTTTATTGATGACGTCTTCGGTTTGTGTACGACATGGATGGACAGACAAATTTCCTGAACCACAGCAACTATCTGTATGTAGACTGAACAACGACAGTTCCAAAGATTTCTTGAAGGGCCAAATAGAGAAGAAATAACGCACTTTCTTCACAGTAAGATAAATACCTTCGTCTGTACCATTCTGTGGGAACTTGCTCCTTACAAACATGATGTCAATCCTTCTGAGATATATGACTGCATGATTGCATATATTAAAACTATGTTCTTTAGTTTATCCTAGAAGTATCTGTAAAGCTTTTAATAAAGTAATATAAAGCTAACAAAAAATAGATTCATGTCAATGCCACACCTCAAAGATTATAAAACGTCACTAACATCAAATAAAAATGGGACAGGGATGGTAAAATTTAATGATATAACAGGGTAAATTATACAACAGACCAAATTATCATAATCTGAAGCCGAAAAGACATCAAGAAATCCTTGCTGGCTTGCTGCATAAGAAAATCACATCGATATCTTTCCCTAAATTAAACGGACAAAATGTTCCACAAGCATTTTTCCTAACATTCACTCAAACAATTCAAGTATGACTCAGGTACTGAAATCCTAAATACAGTGTAGTGATGATTCAAACTTTTCTCCCCATGCAACCTATAGACTCCACCGAGTGCTCCTGTAACTGGATTAGGGAAAGCGTAGAAGATGCGTTTGAATCTTTGATGTACAAGCCTCCATGGCACACCTGAAAACAAACAAATAAGAAAGAGAATGAAAATACAAGATAAATTGATGCCAAAGTTAGATACGAGTTAACATACATTGCAATGGTTTCCACACGAGGTAAATATCAAATCCTGTGCAGAGATATGGTCTGGTGGTTTCATACAAGTCCCCACAGTATGTTCCATCTGCAGATTGCACTTTATCCTGAAGTTCAAATTTGACCTTGTCAGGGAAAAAGGGGAAAGAAAACAGCATGCATCATTTCCAATCATATAAAATTTGGCAATGAGCAATATTGGCAACATCAAGCGATAGAAGATACAACCAAAAAGTCTCACTTTTGCATCTATCTTCAGCCGTTTTGCTGGTTCATTACCAAAATAGGTCCCCAGATGGTCATTTGAAATTGACTTGCTTATTGCAGTGGATGAGGTAAATAGCATTCTATCCCTTTCAGCAGCATTTTCAATGGCAACCATGGCAGCATGCTGTAATGGATGCCATGCAAAACGGCCTTACAGGGCTTCAGCCCCCTGGTCCTTTGTTGTGTCCATCCCCAAGGGTTGATACATGAGACCTCCATGTTCAAGGTGTTGCATTTAGAAAGACAGAAGCTTGGAAGAAACAATTGCCATCTTTCTGAGTTGACTCGTTCAAAGAGAGGGTATCTTCAGCTTTAACTTCAGAGAACTTGTTCCCTTCTTCAGATGCATCATGATGGTGTGTTTGGTCTTTAGCCTTAGCAATTATTTGGTTACTTGATGGATTGACAAATGGCAGCATTTTCCCCCTGGTACATAGACCCAAGTGGAAGTAAGTTAGCAAAAAATATTTGACGAATACCAAGCAACAAGCTGATATAAAATATAAAATAATGTAAATTGGACTTGTATTCTTCATGAACAGTAAATATTACAGCAAGATAGAATTTGCCCATTTGGCCAAGCTTTCTATTCTCAAAGATGGTTTGACCTGATAGCCCCAATCGTCAGCATATCTAGCAGCAGGATGTCTGTGGTGATTGAACCATCTGTTCTACTTGTTCATGTGGTTCAATGGTGTCTGTACAAAATCATAGAATTTTTATTTGCTATCTCTTGCAGATAGGTATTGAATGTGGTGGCTACAGAAGTAAGAGAAGACAAGACCTTGTAGCACATAGATCTTAAACGTTTGTACCTGGAATTAAATAGTTACTCATGTAACAACAGAGTATCATCTTACTGAAAATACAGTACTTTTTTTACGTAAAAAAAAGTACTGTGTTTTTTCTGTACAAGTACTGAAAAACACAGTACTTATACAGAAAAAACGGAAACATAATATAATAATACAGCTTGGAGCAAGAACTATAAAACAAAACGGTGGCCACCTTTGATAATTGAATAGCAGCTTTTATGCAATTAAATATTGATGGTAATTCCTCCTCGCGGTAACCACGGACATCAAGGCTGTAAGTAAACATAGAAGCCCATTAGAAAGCATGATGAATACAAATTAAAATTGTGGTATTTGTCAAAACTCAATTTAACTATTAATCTTTAATGCAGAATATGATAGGGTAAAGCATGATGGTCAATCTGCCATCACCACCATTCTAACCCTGCACTTTTCATTATGTACCCACCACTGCCACTGCAGTATAAATGCATCTTTTTGAATAGTAGACTTTCACTAATTGTTTGATTATTACTTAGATTTATGAAACATTTAAATCCTACTTGGGAATTTATACTGGTTTTTATTACAATTGCAAGCATGTAATTATGGGTCATAGTTTCAAATCAACAAACATGAACCCACCAAATCAGCATCCACTGAATACTTCAAACCCTGGAGCTATGCCGCTGCAAGCAAGAAATCATCCAACCACAAGTCTTCATGATACTTGAGCTTGACAAGGCAACAAGAACATCCAAAACAGTCTGAAGTGGTCCATCAAACTAGGGTAATGCAGCAAGAGGGAGCAGTATTACCAGTTCAGGGCAGTGGTCAAAAATAAGCCAGAGTATCACTATCAGTTGGAGCAGTGTTCTTTAAGGAAAACTTCTAGACAAATCTTCTCATGGAGGTTGGAAACTTGAAGCAAAATTAGTCAACCCCCTTCTTTCTCTTTTTACCCGGTTTTTCTTGTTCTTTCTACTTTTGGTTTGCCTCTCTTGTTGGTTCCTACAGGTTTATCTCTAGCCTACCCCAACTTGCTGGGATAAAAAAAAAGGCTTTGTTGTTGTGGTAGTGGAACCTCTCTGAGTAGGAAGGATTCCAAACAAGTGGTTTGGTATAGCTAATCTTGCACACTTGAGTGACGAAACCAAAAATACCTTATGCAGGCCATGTTTTAAATACTTAAGAATAACACATATGGGAGGGAAACGAACAACATAACAAGTTATGCTGACATACTCATGTGCAGGATGGTAAGATGTTGGCCAAGAGTTTGCACTGCTCTTCCCACTCCTCTTTTGATGTGGCAGAACACTTGGCAACCTGTGAAAAGCTTTTACTGATATAGTAAGTGTTAAAAAATAACAAGGGAACGAGATAATCTAGTTACATAAGCATAGATCTAGTCAAGGGATTCTAATTTAGATGCATTTGAAGTGAAAATTAATTCAGTTCATTATTCTTTCAGTATCATTCAATCTTATAAATAACAGCATAAAAATTATTTTCCTATGTTTCCATACAGATGCATTCTTGAGAGTTGACTGCATTTAAATAAAAATTGTCTACATGTAAGGAAAAAGTGAAACATTGATAATCATAGATCACTAATTTAGTAGTGTGCTGACACAGTGATGGTGTAGATATCAAAATTGTCATCCATGATGAATGCATGGTAATAATAAGTATAAACAAATGGCAATATGACACGTGAAAATAAAGTTCTAGATGTGGTTCTTCTACGATGTTAGTTGAAAAAAGTTCTTTAATGAAGTCCCAATATGACACGTGAAAATATCAACACATGTGCACGAAGAAAAAATAATAATTCAGCACACAGTCAAAATATTATGAGATGCAAAGCAACACCCTACACCCTATGATTCTAGAGGAGAAGCGCACAGACGATTGTACACGAAATTTTGAATCAATGACAAGGTTGTGCTTCCCTGAACAAATTTCCATCTACAATATGCTAGAAGAACCATGGCACGACCCTTATGAACACGTGTTTCAGAAACATCTGGAATGTCTTCCATGAGGTGGGCACTCAGATATAAACAGAGAGCTTGAGAGCTACATGACATATCCTACCGCAGTCAGTATGTCGACGCACCCGTTACATGCCTCAGATTCTCCAAGGGGCATACCTGGTTCAACTGTCTGAATAAACACCAACTAAATACATCATCACTTAAAACATGGGGTTAAGTGACACAAGTCAAAATATGTGTGGTTTGTGAAACAAGGACCATAAAACCTGGGGTTTTACGAAATTTACTCTAACTCTAAATATAATTGTACCATTTGCCAAATTTGTTGAAATCTCATTTGGCATGGAATCAAAATGATATCATTTGCATAGTAGAAATGGGCCGTATAATCAGAAAACTGAATAGAGTATCAGTTACTCTTTTTTGGGAGAATCAATACCAGTTACTTAGTTGAAGAGAAACTGAAGCAGAACAAGTGGAATCAGGGGATACCTGTAGAGTCTTGGAGTGAGGGCGCTGGGCTGCCAGGGACCTCAACGAGCTACCACTCCATGCAAGGCGACTTCAAAGCGAAAATAAGGCCGCAGACAGGTCGCTAAAGCAAGCGAATCAACTGTAAACAGGAGGAAATAGATACATCATAACTACATAGGCACTGAACAAGAGCTGAAATGCGTTTGTATATATTACATTGCATGTCTGAAACGATAATAGTGATAACATAAACTGCATCAAAATGTTGATAAACTCCAGCAATTCAATCCGTGTTTTGTGCCTGGCAGTCACAACTTCAAGCATGAACTGGTGACTTAGACTGAGTGCCTGACATGCCTGTACTGCTTGTCTAGGAATGCTTGAATCACAATTCAGTTTTGGCTTCAGTTGATTTATCTCTCTTACCGGGCCAAAAAAAAGGTAGAGGCAATACTGAAAGATTCCTAATCAACTAGGTATGGGATTAATAAATTCAAAGACAGTAACATTCTGTAGCTACTGTTAGCAGCAGAGATGCATGTACCATTGTCTGCTACATTAGGAAACAAGTTATCCCACTTCAGATTGAAATCCTACATCAAACTAATTACACAAAATCAACCAGTCTCTTTAGAAAACTGGATGGCGTGCAGATATGCGATTGGTTCATGATGAACATAAGAAAATATTACAAAAAAAAAATTTGTGCGATAATTTAAGTTCATTTGCGAGTACAGGGAAAGATCAAACAGTACCCTTCTACAGGCAGATGGGACAATTCTGTTCTCTCTCATACAAGTCACACGGCAGCAGTTCGCCAAAGAAATGAGCAGCAAATGCACCACCGACTGTCAATGCGAGCATGTTGTCATCCCTGCCTCTTATTGGCCCCCGGATAGGCAACAATTGACCTTCAAAAATATAGCATCTCCTTGTTAGAATAGTAAATTTAAAACGGAATGCGAACAAGGATCATACTTCGAAAATAATATCCTGAAGTGTAAGAGTTGGAATAAAGTGGACTTGAAGATGAAAAAATAAAGTGACACCCCGTGTCACTTTAAAGTCCAAACCTTCGCAAATCAAACTCGAGCACCAAACTGAACTCAAATCCAAATGAAATGAATTTAAGAATAAATGTAAACAAGCTTTGTGAAGGAATTCAAATTTTTCAATAACAACATGACCCAAACAAAAATCCTATCTGAAAGTACATCTCAAGAAATAATTTTGGAGATTTATCCAAGATTTTATAAATTCATGAAGCATCCTCAAAAATTCAGAGAAATCCATCAAGTCCCTGTGTTCTGGAATTTGTATTCCAAATTCCTTTGGTCAAATCCACCTCGACCCAAAAGCAAAGTTGCGGCTCCTTGTCTCTTCTCTCTTCCCAGAAATTTCCAGAATTTTGGAGGACCGAAGCTATTCCTTTTAATTCCTGCAAGGTAGCAGGAAATCGAGCTCTGGAAATTCGAAAATTGCAAAACCGCTTGGGCCCATCTGTCAGCAGCTTCATCTCCTTCCCATGGACGCCAGGAAAAACCGCCGCCGCGTGGCCGTCGCGCAGGCGCCGGCAAGGGCGCGCCGCCACGCCGCCCCGCTCCTCCCGGCCCCACTCCCCTGCGCAGACCCGGGCCCCACTTCCCCGCTCCCTATAAAGGACCGTGCCGCGCCTCCATTTTCCCCATTCCCACCAGTCGCTCGAGCTCCACTCACCGTTCGCCGCCGTCGAGCGAAGCCCAGCCGAGCTACTCCACCACGATCTCCTCCAAACTCCACCATGGCGCCCCTCCTCCCAAACCCACCATGAACCGCGAATCAACCGCACCTTTCACTAGTCCGGCACTCCCGACTCGATCATGTGGGAAGCGGTAACGCTTCACATTCCAGCAAGAAATCCCTAGCTGTTCCATTACTATTCCACATCAGAAATAATGATGCTTCACAAGCTTAGCTTATTGTGTTGTTCTCCCCTAATTACCAAGATAAATTGGGTCTTACTGATCTGGTAAGTTCCTCCTATAATAATTACCAATATAAACTTGTGAGCAGGGGACCAGGAAGGAGGTAATTTTTATTTTTTGCACTGATGATCTCAGCTTCAACACTATCCAATTCGCTAGGCTCATACTAGTTCACACACCTGTTGCGCTCAGTAATTTTGTTCGAACAAGTGAAGAACAAAAAAGGTCACAGGAGGTATGAAGCACAGCTCGAAAGCATCAGAATAGCATAGAAGAAGCATTCCAGCGAACACATGGAGAGCGCTTGACGTTAGATTACTCACCAGGACCAGGGAGACCGTCTTGTACAGCGGGCGTTGCATTTCCTATGTTGCAGACCTCCGGCTTCTGGTTCCCCTATATGGCGGCCTTATATGCCCGTGCACCATGATGCAGCTTCGCACGCCCAGCTCTTCTGCCTGGTTATCTGCCCGCTCTACTGTGTGAAGGGAGCAGCGAGCACTGGAGATGGGAGACAGCGGCGGGCCAGGAAAGGAGAGGAGGTGGGCCGGAAAGCACCCGCACGGTGGAGGCTGGGGCGGAGCGGAAGCGACAAATGCGAATGGACATTAAAGATAAACAAACGAGGAAAATGAACACCTTTCTCGAAGGACGCAGGTAAGCTAGGGTACGAACCTGCCCAGGCAGTACTGGACAGAAGCAGATCTGCAGATGGGTTACGGTCGAGTAGGAGGCGGCGGCCGGCGGTGCTTGAAGTGGCGAGCGGCGGCGGGGTAGATCTTTTTTTTTTTTTGAGTCAAACACGGGAAATCAATTAACTGCAGCACTCCGGCATATCGACAGAGACCAAGTCCAGTACAAAACTTGGTGCTGAGCACCAGAACACAGGCTCGCTTTCAACGGAGCTCTACCAACCATGGCTGCTAAGCCATCAGCTACCTTATTACAATGCCGAGAGCACATTTGACGGTACAGGAATTAAAGTTGTTGGCCATTGAAATCCTTCGTGTACTCTGAAGATACTCCCGCGTGGGCTGCTATCCCAGGAATTAGAGGTGAGTGCGCACCCCAAATTTGTCGCATCCGTTTCAAGGATGATTTTCGACATTCCCAATAAGCTGCCTCTCCAGGCCTTTCAGCGCTGAATGGCTTCTGCTTGAAGGGCATCGCTGCCCATTGAATTCTTCCGGCTCCAGCTTCCAAAACAGAACCCCGTCCAATCTCTGATCACAAGGGTAGATCGAGGGGGAAGAGAAGGCGGACTTGCGTTGCTGGGCCTGGTTAGCTGAGGAGCTCGTTGGATAACTTTGATTGGAGAGGCCTATTGCGGCCCACAAAGGAGCTTTGTTCATTTGCTTCGAGCCGATTGTAATGCCTTGATTGTACCACTACCACTCCCTCTGATCTAAAATACAAGTCATTTAGGTCAGTGGCACACTCTTCTGATCAAGGCGAGATTCGAGAAAAATACATTATATCATAAAAGTTACATAACTTTGATTGCTCGGAATTCTAAGGTTAGATCCACGGGAGTATATATATGACAGTACAAAACTACAAAGCAGGCATGATAAAGAGTTATCGTCCCCAACAATGCATGTTAACTGATCTCAAAAAAAAAATGCATGTTAACATCACATGGCGTCACATATTTCCTTCGCTAAGAGCATAACAAGAATCATTAGGTCGCCTGGGGAACTATAATAAAAAGGTCAACTGATCGTGTGATGAGTTCATCTCTGTAGTTGGACATAATTGCGGCTTGGAACTGCTGACCAATAACAAGCTACCTCGGCGTCATTCTAGTTACAGACAGAACATGGCTGCAAGCGGCGGTTACCCATGAGTCAAGGAGACATCGTGGTGGCCATGGCTACGGCACGACTTTTCCGTTACAATAGCTACGTACGGCAGAGGATTTCCTTCGCAGCTTTCCATGTGTCTACGACGACCTGGGCCTATCTTACATGCTTATACATTAGCGTGGTTTGAACCGTAATTTAGTAGCTTAAGTCAACTCCTAGCTTGAGAGGGGACATCGCAAGCATGAAAGAGCTGTGTGGATTATGGTGAAGGTACGTACAAATTCAAGCAGAAAGAGATCTGAACCAAGAAACGCTATGGAATGAAGCATATGCACATGCTCTTCCATTCATTTGACTACACAAGTGCTGGAGCGTTCGTTGAGAGATGAGGAAAGTCAAGTCAGTAAGTTGAGAATGTACGTACCCGCAAAGAAAAAAAATGTTTAAAATGTGGCGTACGTACCAAATGTACACATATAGATAAACCGCTAAAACGCATCAATCATTTGATCCGCCGACCTACCGGGTTTAACAATCGCTAACTTTGCTTATTTATGCATGTCGTCGATCAGGACATGCATGATCGAGTGCCTGTTTTGATGTTTGTAATCCCTCATATCAACATGTGTGTAGATAGGAGATCGCCAGCGATGGTGTCGTTCCTGAGTCAGGCTGCGCAGTTCTGGAGCGAATGGGGAGTCCGTGTGGTGGTCCTTTCAAGCTTTGCAGCGAATGTCATCCTTGTTCTCTTCGCCGGGGTACGCCGGCGTCAGGCGTCCGGTTGGGCACGCTCCTCTTGTGGCTGGCCTACCAGCTCGCCGATTTGGCCGCCACGTACGCCCTCGGCAACCTCTCGCTCAGTCGCGGCACCGCCGTGTCGTCGCGCGAGCACCAGCTGGTCGCGTTCTGGGCGCCGTTCCTCCTGCTGCATCTGGGTGGCCCGGACAACATCAGCGCGTATTCTCTGGAGGACAACAAGCTCTCCCTGCGCCAAGCGCTGCATGTCGTGATGCAGGTCATGGGAGCTTCTTACGTGCTGTACAAGCACGTTTATCTTGGCGACACCGGGCCTCTGATCCCGGCATCAGCTGTCATGCTCGCCCTGGGTGTCGCCAAGTATGTCGAGAGGGTGTGCGCGCTACGGCGCGGCGACTTGGGCGACATACGGATCAGCTCAAGCAAGAAGAAGAAGAAGAAGCAGCATCAGCTCGACTTGCCTGAGGTCAGAGCATCGAAGAAACTTGATAACGAGCACGCCCTGCTGTTTGCTCACGACATGTTCCCTTTCTGCAAGCGTGCCATGGTCGATTCTTCGGTCGATCTGGATTCATCCAGCCATGTCACCAGCGAGAAGATATTCCGGATGCCGTGGAGTAGCATGTCCAAGGTGGTGGAGATGGAGCTGTCCCTCATGTACGACATCCTCTACACCAAGGCTACCGTTGTCCACACCTGGGGCGGCTACCTGATCCGCTTCGTCTCGCCGCTCGCCACCATCATCGCCATTTCGCAGTTCAGGAGCTACCCCAAGGATGGCCAGAGGAGAGCTGACGTCGCCATCACATACATCCTGCTAGTTGCTGCCTTCCTCCTCGACCAGGGGCGGGCCCACCTGGGTTCAAAGGTATTCAGTTGAATAACCATTATTTTTTACAAAGAAAATTGTGTATATAATGTATCATATTCGTATACGTCGAAAAAAACAAAAATATAAACCGAAAAGAAGGCCACTAGGACATATCGCCTCCCCCACCGCCAGCCCAATAGAGAAACTGACCCAATAGCGTCCGTGGTCCACCCACTCCGATGGATTCAACAAAGGTCAGGAGCCCTCGAGTCGCTCGACTCGTTCTTCCTCTCTGATCAAGCAGGAACTGCCGCCGCCCGGCGCCCAGGAAATTCACTGCCGTCCCAAACCGCTGCCGCCGCCGAGGACACAAATCACTCGATGCTGCCGCCCAAGACTCTTGTGGAAGGACTCGATCTTGTGGGCTGCTGCGGCCCTGCTAGTTTTATGCGGTATTTGTTGCCGGCAAGTTTTGTGCAGTATTTGTCGCTGGCTGTAGCCTTTGTTCTTGATTTTGATTACAGTCAGTTCTTAAGACTAAACAAGCAAATGATAAATGAAATGCATTGATTTAGATTTCCTTTCAATTTTATTCGCAGAAACAATAAGAAAAATCTATTGGATTTCTTCAGCATTGCAGTCAGTTTCTTCAGCACTTGTACTAATTAAGACGTGTTCCCATCCATCCTTTTTTTTTAGAAATTGATCACGAGCCCAGCAGGCCAGCACCTGTACTAATTAAAGAAAGGAAGAATAATGCTCATGCTGGTGTGGTTTTAATTTATATGCTGAACAATTTCAAGTTGGAATCAGCCTTATTAATCATTGATGTTGTCACTCAATTATGTGTTATGGATCCATATTTAGGGTGCTAAAAAAATTTCTACCATTACAAATTTTGAATACCCATAGTCCGAAACCTGGGCCCGCCACTGTCCTCGACATAACATGGCTGGTGAGGGCCCTTAGTTCCACCTGGACTTTTGCATTCCTGAATGCTCGGCCACAAGATGATTGGCTCCACCATGCGGTTCTGGGCACCAGAAGGTGGCGCCGCCTCCGCCGCACCGTTGTGTCCTTCCATCCATGCCGCCGGCTGCTTGGCAGAGAGCCAAGCCATTACAGATTGTGGTCGGGAACCATTGGGAGGTACAACTTGCTGCATGAGTGCACCCGTGGCCGTGTCGACTGGGGCATGGAGGGTCTATGCACGATGCTGACAACCATCGTCGGATTGGAGGACACTTGGAACGAGTACAAACACTCGAGGTGCTTATTTCAGCTTCCAAGGGACGTCAAACAGTTGCTGTGCGAACGGATTCAACAGAGGTTGCGAAGTTGCCGTCTTCTTCTTCTTCCTCAACTCATGGGACTGCATACACCATGAAGGAAATCACGACCCAATGGGGCCAAGTGGCAGTGAACAGGCGTCGCAACATGCTTGAAGCTATCCACGAACCGCTCTGGTTTGGTCGGGAATTCCAAGAGGACATCCTCATATGGCATATCGCCACCTGCATTTTTCTTTACAGGATCGGTGATCATCAGCCACAAATCCTCAATAGCACAAATGCAAGGGCGATCGAAGCGCTGTCGGAATACTTGATGTTCCTTGTTGCTGTACGCCGGCACATGTTGCCGGGTCTTGTGCTCCGCAGCCTGTTGGAAGTAACCCGTCAAGCTCTGGAGACTGGATGAGGTATGGACGGGTCATATCAAGAATAGCACGGGTTCTACGTCAAGGAATGAGGTGAAGCTTGCCCAGATTCTGCACGAGATAAAGAGGAAAAACCATGGCTGGGGCCTCGACAAGGCTAAAAGCTGTGTTGTCGCGGATGGAACCGAACTTGCCCTCGCGCTGTTACGAATTGGTCGACGGAACATGCCCAGATTATTGGATCTCATCTTTGATGTGTGGGTGGACAAGCTGCTCTATGCGGGAACCCGATGCAGCAGGGAGTCACATGCTAAACAGCTCAGCCGTGGTGGCGAGATCACAACTATCGTGTGGATCATGGCAGAACACGCTGGCCCATTTCGCATTGGCGAAAAAAATGACAGGGAGAGTCATGCACTGGAAAAGAGGCAAAAAGAAATGGAAAGTAGCTCCGAATTGGATGACCACAGCGGTACGGTGGGGATATATGCTAAGCCATTGCCCCCAAGGTGGCGCCCGCCACCTCCTAGTGGTTCTATTAAGACTGAGCAGCTCAAACCAGAAGAGGAAGAAGAGGAGCTCGAAGACGATGATAGACCAATAAGCTACGCTACCTTGTATCCACCGTACTGATGTTGCATCGTATATTTTTCAGATGATGAATGTGTCTTCTCTTTCTTCTCTCGTCAGTTTTCACATTATTATTCAGTAAAGTACTAGTTTGATAAGTCATTGTTTTGGTTATTTCAATTCTGTCAGTGTATGCTGAGATTTCACCGTAAATGTAGCAAAGTACAGCATTATTTTAAAGAAGATGGATTCCAGAAGAAAAACAATGCTCCGAAACCAGATTCCCGAGACCAAAGATTGGTGAGTCCTAATTTGAGTCATATAGGGTAAATCCTTTGCCGACCGGATTATGCCATATCCTCTTTGCCGAGTGCTAGGGGGCCTTTGCCGAGTGCTTGTAGCACTCGGCAAAAGCAGGGTTTCCCGTAGTGGCTCTACGCGGGAACCCGATGTAGCAGGGAGTCACATGCCAAACAGCTAAGCCGTGGTGGCGAGCTCACAACCATTGTGTGGATCATGGCAGAGCACACTGGGCCTGGCGAAATGTATGATGGGGAGAGTCGTGAACATGATCCCCTACTGGGAAGTGGCGCCGATTTGGACAACGGAAGATGTGAGATGTTGGGTAAGCCATTGCAAGCTCCTGAAGATGAACAATGGGAATCCGAAGAAGAAGTCCTTAGTGAAAGTGAGCAGGTCGAAAATGAAGATGAACAAGGGGAGTCCGAAGAAGAAGATAGACCAATAAGCTACGCTACCCTGTATCCACCCTACTGATGTTCGAGTGTATATATTTGCCAGATGATGAATCAATAGGTGTGTCCTCTTTCTTCTCTTGTCACATTATTATTCAGTAGAGTACTAAGTTGATAATTAGTCATTGTGTTTTTGTTATTTTGATTCTGTCAGTGCATGTTAATTTTACCATAAATGTAGGAAACTGGCATTGTTTTAGAGAAGATGGATTTCAGAAGATTGATCAATGTTTGACATTTTCTGGCTATAGTTTCAGCGAGAGAAAAACAATGTTCCGAAACCAGATCCTCGAGACCAAAGATTGGTCAGTCCTAATTTGCGTCATATAGGGTAAATCCCACGTGGTGTTGCCAAACACACGCACTTCCTCTCTCTGTAGATCATCTAATAGGGGAGAAGCAACTCCTGCGGATGTGGGAAGGCCGGGAGCCAAGTACGATGGTTCCTCTGCCTCCGAGTCGGATTCCCATTCAAACTGCCGTGTCCTCCTCATATTTACCTCGGATCCATGGAACAAGAGACCACGATGGACAGTGAGTCGAGGGGATATTGGGAGCGTCTTGGATTACATCAGGGACCTAGAGCTCTTGTTTGGAGGACGAAGATCAGATGACGATTAATTGGAGTGAGATTATCTGGGAGGAGCCGGTTGAATTAGACGATTTCCAATCATGCATGCAAGTGCAGACGAAGAAGACGCCGATGCTCAGCGAACCAAGGGGGATGGGGTGCGTCTTGGATTACTGCAGGCAGGATCCCGTCGGAGTAACCACCTCTCCGGCCTCGCTCCATCCGCCGCACCTTGACGATGACGACGACCCAGTAAGCATCCGTTGGGTGCTGCTTGACCTCACGGCCTACATCGCCGACCACCGGAACGCGACCACCGCCACGACCTTCACGAGCAACGGCCACGCCATCCAGACCACGCTCTGCGCCGCCCGCCCGCCTCGCGTCTCCCACCTCTGCGTCCACTGCCCCCGGCTCACGCCGTCCGATTTCGGCACGGAGCCCCCGCGTGCTCGCCACCACCGACGGCCTCATCCTTTTCCAGGCCGCCATCTGCAACTCATCCGTGTGCTTCAAGCAGGCGATGCAGGACTACTTCGTCTTCCACCATGCGCACGAAGGACAAGCACGGCCGTCGCTGACGCTGCTCCCGCACCCTGGCCCTTGTTGCGCCTTCTCCTCTTGCCATGTCGGCATCCTTCGACATGGCCACGCCGGTGGCTACGTGATCGTCGCGCTCCGTCGCTCAGACGCTGCCGGCAACAGCCTTCCCCGCTATGGGGAGGCCTCACTCTACGATCTGCACCGTTTCGACTCCAACACCGGCGAGTGGACCACCGACCTCCTGCAGCTCGGGCCCATGGAGCCACCGCCGGGCGCGACCTACTTCTATCACCGCATAGACAGGGTGATCACGCTGGAAGGCGGCATCATGGGCTGGGTCGACCTCTTGCAGGGCATACTGCTCTGCAACGTCCTCGTGAAGCACCCGGAGCTCCACTACATCGCCTTGAGCACAAGGAGACTAATGACGCCGTCGTCCAAGGTGAAATCAAGCTCCTTGAGCACCAAACTCATGTCAGGCCAGGGTCATGGAGCAAAGGAACATACATATCGGATAACTGGACGGCCACCGTTCGCAGCTGGAAGATGAACTCATCACATTGCTGGAAGGGGAAGTGGGTTAAGGAGCACGCATGTGATGCTTCAAGTGTATCAGGGTCGCTATCTAAGCTGCTGCCGGGATGCGATGACAATGATGATGCTAAGCCGCCACTGCCAGCGTTGCAGAATCTTCACACAGGCCATCCCACGCTCAGCTTGGACGAAGATGATGTTGTTTACTTCCTGGCCAAGGTCGACCACAGGGACGAACAAGCATTGGTGCTTGTTGTGGACATGAGAAATGGAACCCTGCAAAGAGCTGATTACTTTGGTGCTGCGAGGATGGTGGGCATAAGTTTCAGTTATACACAGAGTAGGATATCTTGCTGGTGATAAACGGAACAATAACCTCCGACAATTGATTGTAGGTTCACAACACATATGGAACTCTTCTAATTCATTGTTCACGACACAGATGTTTCAAACTATGTGCAGGAACAGTTTCCCAGTGCCAGGCCCTGCACTCTTTTTGTATTTATTTTCTTATTAAAAATAAGTGATTAATCATTGTGAAAAAATGTTTATCTATATCTCTAAAATAATAAAAACTGGGCAGTTAAACTATGTTGCTTGATTTGTCATACTAGTGTGTAATATTTTGTGATTTTAGCATATTTTATTCCCACAAAATATACATGAAAAAGATTTTGGGACGCACATCTTCAAGACTATGAAAAGTCAATAACAGCATCTGATACAGAGAATGAAGTTAATTTTAGTTACACAACTGAAGAAATTTTAATAATACAACAGGGAAAATTATCATAAAACTCAAGCTCAAGTATAATATCGGAAATGACATCATTGCTGTAGAACAGAAGCTCATGGATCATTTTTCTTTCTCTAACTAAAATGAACAAGAAAGTTTGATCAGGAGTTTTCTGAGCACTAACTCGAACCTTTCAAATATGCCTCAGGTACAGTGATCCTAAAAACAGTGTAGTGATGATTCAAACTCTTCTCTCCATGCAACCTGTAGACTCCGCCAAGCGCTCCAGTGACTGGATTAGGGAAAGCGTAGAAGACACGTTTGAATCTTTGATGTACAAGTGCCATTGCACACCTGCCAACAACAACAACAACAACAAAACATGTGGGGAAACACATAAAAATAAGAAAGAAAATTGATGCCAAATTAAGATATGAGTGAACATACATTGGGCATGGTTCCCAGACGAGGTAGATATCAAATCCTGTGCACAGATATGGTCTGGTGGTTTCAGACAAGTCCCCAAAGCATGTTCCATCTGTCGATTGCTCCTTATCCTAAAAGTCAAACTTAATGTTGTCAGAATAAAAGCTTCCGGAAACAATTTACATTATTGCCAGGCTTTCTTATAAATCTGTAATTGGTGATCAGCAATATATACAAATAACAGAAGGTAGAAGATACAAGTAACGAGGCTCACTTTTTGATCTGTCTTTAGCCGTTTTGCTGGTTCATTATCAAAATAGCTCTCCAGATTTCCATTTGAATTTGTCTCGGTAATTGTAGCAGAGGAAGGAAATAGCATCCTATCCCTCTCAGCAGCATTTTCAATGGCAACTATCGCAGCATGCTGCAAAGGATGCCATGCAAAACATCCTTCACCGGACAATGGCTTCTGCATAGTTGTACTACATTGTTTTGTCCATCCCCAGGGGTTTATACATGAGACATCTGTATTCAAATCTTTGCATTTAGAAAGATACAAGGTTGGAAGAAATAAGTTGCCATCTTTCTCAGTTGATCCGTTCAAAGAGAAGGTTTCTGCTTCCCCTTCAGCAAATTTATTTCCCTCTTCAGATGTATCATGCTGGTATGTTTGGTCTTTAGCCTTAGCAATGATTTGCTTCCTGGTTGGATCAACAATAACGGCTGCATTGCCCCTCTGTTACACGCAGGCAAACCCAAGTGGGTTAGCGAAAAATATCTGATCAACACCGAACAGCAAGCTGAGATATAACACAAAATAGAAGTCGCAAAGCATGATAGAAACAACATGCTTGACAAATAGTACATATTACAGCAAGACAGAGTTTGCTAGTTTGGACGAGCTGTGGCTCTGGTTGTACTAGTCTATATGCTCGTTTGACCTGATATGTCAAGCCCCAATCCATCACCACTAATCCCATCCAACAGCAGGATGCTTGGTGACTGTGGTATCTGACCAATCTGCTCTGCTCATTTCGTGTGATTCAGTGATGTTTGTGTGAAACCAAGGACTTCTCTTTGGTATTTGTTGTCTAGAGGTGTTGGATATGGTGGCTATCCGAGTAAAAGAAGACACTGACTTAAAGTATAGGAATCTCTGAAACAATTGTGCCTACCTTGAATAGTTATATTCGAAAACAGATTAGCATACTACAGAACAGTACAGAAGATATATGGAAAACAATGGAAGCACATTATAACAGTATAACTTCAAACAAGCACTGTAAAACCATGGGTTCACCTTTGATAACATAATAGCAGTCTTCATGAAATAAAATATTGATGGTAATTCATCCTCTCGAAATCCACGGATGACAACAAGGCTGTAAGTAAACATAGAATTCCATCAGAAAGCATGCTTACAGCACATCAAGAGAAATTGCATGAAGGCTGCGCAATAAAACTGCACTATGCAGACAAGTCTATTTCAATTATAAATTGAAGTAAAATTTTATTTATATTTACAGAAAACAGAAGTATATGCTAATTCTAACTGTCAATTCGATACATAAGATTGTTACTGCAATCCTATTCCATGAATAATTATTTCAGGAAATGACATGGTCAATTATTTGCAAATCATGAGCCATAATTTGAAATTAACAATCAGGAGGACACCTATACCACAATCCACTGAATATTCAAGACCCCAGACAGCAGTCATCTCATCATATGTCAGTAGGCAGATGCAGGCAAGCAGCTGCCCAAACAGTAGTACTGAAAGTTCAATGGCAGGCCAATGCTAGAGTACTACAATCAGTTGGGAGCAGTGTTAGAATGGGAAAACATAGAAGTCTTTTTTTTTTTCTTCTTTATGAAAGAAACCTTGAAGCAATTGGTTCAATTTGGGCTTCAACCGCAGCTTTTTCTTTAAACTTTATGGACACATTCCTCAATAAGCAGGAAGGAATTCTAAGAAGTGGTTTGGCCTAACCAATCTAACGCATTTGAGCAAAGAAACCAAAAGGAGCTCTATCAGACCACCTTTTTAATACTTGGGGATATCACAAGAAATGCATAACACGACATATCATGAAAGAAATGCATAGCATGACACATGTCATGCAGACATACTCATGCGCTGGATGGTAAGATGTTGGCCAAAGTTTGCACTGTTCCTCCCACTCCTCTTTTGATGTAGCAGAGCACTTGGCAACCTGTGAAAGACTTTTAACAATAGTAAATGTTAATAATAAATGACGAGCTGGTATAGCTTAATAAACACGGGTCTAGTAAGGGGATTCTAATTTAAGTGATAAGTAACCTTTTCAGTACCATCCAAGTCTTTTACATAACAGCAAATTTTTTTTACAAATGTTCACATAGAAATATGCATCACTTAGAATGGACTGCATCTTTAATTAAATATTGTCTACATCTCAGAATATTTTTCCTTGAATACGCAAGAGAGCTGCATATCTTTGTATTATAGATTGGAAATAAAAGGGTAAAACATGGGCACTCAGATGACTATTTTAGTGGTATTTTACACATGAAAAATTCCATCTATGATGAATGTGTGACAATAATAAGTATAAACAAAGGGTCATGAATGCTTCCTGATTTCCTCACATAATTACTTACTTTTGCGTTGAAAGGACTCAATTGATAAGTGTCAACTATCTTTTGCAAATCTTCAGAAAACCCATTGCTACAGTATTCAGAGCCATCGGAAACACATAAGATGATTGATAACTCTGATATTCCTGCCAAACAAAATCAAACACAAGATTTAGAGAGAGGAACGATAAACTGCTACATTGAATTTATAGATGATACGGTCAGCCTAGCATTTATAACATCTAGCAAGATGATCTATTTTGGTTCCTCATTTTAGTGCTGCTCAGTTATAGTTCCATCTAGGTGTGATTTGCCTCCTGTTAAGGTTCTCTATAAAAACTCCTAACATGTCACATGAAAGTATCAGCATAGATTCATATATGAGAAATAATAATTTTCACAAGTCAAAATTTGACAAGACGGAATACATCCCACAACATGATGATCCTAGAGGAGAATCAGTTATCATCTGATAGTATTTCTAGATCTATGGTGTGACTCTTAGCATGTTTTTTTCTAGAAAGGCATGGAATGTCTTTCATGAGGAGAGAACTTCATAGGCAAACTTAAATCTTGAAATCTAGATGCTTAGGGCATATAATACCATGCTCAGCAGTATGTCGACACACACGCTTTACATGCCTCAGATTCTCCAATGGGCATATCTGGTTCAATTGCCTGAAACCACAATAAATAAATATATCACCACTTATATGTAATATCACCAGTATGTCAACTTTGAATCAAAAGGACCTACTGAGAAACGTATCAAGCGAAGAAAAATGGGGATGAAAAACAGCGTATGCACATCAATATGAAACTAAATACACGATCTCATTTGCATATAAGAAATAGGCTAGGGAATTGGAAAACTGAACATCAGTTTCTTATTTGAGGAGACATCCTAATTCCTAAGCAGGAAATTGGACTGGAGTGTTATATCAAAGTGCACGCAACACGAGCAAGGAAACAAAGCACAACAACTAACACCAACCCAATAAATTGAAGTTTCGTACAATACATTTGTAGATCTTCATATAAAATAACTAATAATCAAAGTGCAAGTCTCTGAGTTGTTCAAGATAAAACATGGACGCAAAATCCTGTACCTGATGAGAATATTGGCTAGCTTGGGCTCAATCTTGGCAGCCACCACGTCAACTGACAAAGCAACGGCAATAGGAATAAATGAAATAAAAAAAACAAATAGCAGCAAAACAACAAGCGCAGTTGAAGGGGGAACCTGTAGAGTCTTCGAGTGAAGGAGTTGGGTTGCCAGGGACCTCAGCGAGCTCCCACTCCATGAGGATAGACTCCCAAGAGAAACTGGAGTTACGCACAGGTTGCTGAAGCGGCACTGGTTGGAGAAGGAGGAGGATTCCGGCCAAACGGGCGGCGGCGGGAGGTGGTGCTTGGGCGCGGCGGCAGTGAATTAGTTCCCGCGGCGCAGGTGCTGGAGATCGAGGTTGACGGTCGCTGGAGGAGGAGACGACGAGAGGAGGCGGTGCGCGGCGGCGGCGCTAGGTGAGCGCGTCGCTTCCAACCAGAGCAATGCGCGCACGGTCTCCGCCCACCCCCCTTCCGTGGGCCCTATTCAGGAATTGCCCCCCTTCCCAATGGCTAGCAGGCATTTGCCCCCCTTCCCAATGGTTTCTAACTTTTACCCTCTTTACCAATGGTTGGTTCAATATTTGCTCTCTACATCTCTAATCAGCAAAATTATAACTCAGATTTATTATTTTTATTACCCTATTACCTCTTGACGAAATTACCATCTTACCCTTGTCTGAAAAAAGGAGTTGACATTCTTGCCCCTACCCGCATGAAGACAAGGAGAGCTGCTGCTGGGTCGCCCTTATCCGCTCCCGTTGAGACGCCAGGGCGAGCTGCTGCCGCGGCGATTCCGGCCGCTCCCACCGTCTCCGACGAGCTGCGGCGGCTCCTACCGAGGTACGCCCGCCCACCTCCCTCCCCGTCCTCGTAGGCATGGCCGCCTTCCTTTCCCCATCTTCTTCGGTCCTGTTGACACTAAATTTTGGCCTAAGGCCCATTGACAATGAGTAACAGGATGTGCGCCGGGTTGAGAAGATTGTGTACAAAGGTGGTAGCCCACAGGCGGTCGTGAAGACGGAGGAAATCATGAAGACACGCGTGTGTGGGTTTGTGAGTCCTGTTTTAATTCTTTTTCTAGATTTAGAAAGCTTGGCCTGATCGTGGGCGAGTCGAAGTCTTGCCTCAGGTGTATAAATAAAAACCCAGGTGCTTGTAATCAAAAACAACCAATCAATACAATCAACTTCGGCGCATCGCTACAAATTCTCGACGAAATCTCCGTCGACATCGGCGTCCATCGGGGCTCCGGTTTCGACTTGGATTTTGTCAGGTAAGCGCATCAATATTCGTTATGTCGACTTGTCCATGATTAAGATTGATGTGGCTGTTAGTTATCCGGTAATTTAGATCAATTTAGGGTTTACATTATGCATCGACTACATGTAATTGTTTAAGACCTGGTCCAGTTCTTTGTTACGGTTAGTTGACTTGTCCTAGCCGCGACCTTGTTTGCCGATTGCTGATGTCGATTTCCTGTTTGATCTAATTATTCGAGTCACGGTTAAGGTGCTTAGTCGATTATATCTGCACTTGGTGATTGGGCAGGCAGTTTGACTTGTCCTGTCTGCTTCGCTTAGTTGACTTGTCCTCGGCGAAACAGTTGCTAAGAGTTAGATTTAATTTATTAAGTATCTGGGACTGGTAGTTGCTGATTATGCTTGTACCTGTCGATCTGTAGAACAGTTTGACGTGTCCTGTTCTACTTCACTTAGTTGACGTGTCCTCGGTGAAGCGATTGTCAGATTATAGGTATAATTAGTGGCTACTGGTTTAATCGTTCTTTCGGAGTGTTTAGCCGATTGTTTACCACGTTCAGATCTATGCTTGCATGCCTTTAAATATTCATTGTTCCTGTTCAAGTATAGGCCTGAACCCCTTTTGTCGATTGTCGATTTACTTTACCATGATGCTTGCCGATAGACTTTTGCCGATTGCATGATTATGCCGATTGCCGACTCTGATGCATGCCCTTTGCTTTATTTATCGTGCGAGTATTTACTATTGCGACGTGTCGATTCGTTTCTAGCCGACAGCCGAGCATTTATTTCTTTATATTTCATTTACTAACATCGGCTGCGGTTACGCATCGGCCTGTCCGGGGCCGATAGCCCAGGAATTTTACACGCTTTTCTTGTCTTTGTCGATTTGCAGGGAAAATCGACTGGCACGCTCCGGAATTCACCGCGTTCTAAGTTTTGGTCTGAATAGAGTGAAGCAAATCTCTCAGGCCACGTGTGCGAGCGGTAGAACACACATTTTACCGTCAACACACTTTTTGGCACGCTCGGTGGGACAGATCAAGTTTCAAGAGTCAGATGGCGTTCGTTCAAGCTGTTTCTGATGATAGTACTTTGTTCGTTGATGGCAAGGGCCAGAAGATCATGATTCCTGCACCAGTTGTTCGAGATAATAAAGATTCTTCTGAAGTTACTACCAACAATGAGTTGAGTGCATGGCAGAAGATGTCTTTGGACCAGAAAAAGGCATATCAGAGTTATCTGTACGAGTGTCAGGTGAAATACTTTGAAACCATCAAGATGACACGTGGCAAGATTACATCAGTATCAGCTTCGCCAGTAGTGATAAGAGCAGAAGAGTTGGCTGCAATAAAAGCTGCGAAGTTGCCAGATCGGGTTCTACTGGATGAAGTTGTGAATACTGCGGTTCACAATGCTTTCATTGACCAATCAGGGGTGCTTGTTAACACCTTGTATAACATCCTCAAGGCATTTGCTGATGGGACCTTGCAGTTTGAGTCTGGATTTATGGGGCCATCATTTACTGCACCAACTACTACTCCAACACGTCCTGCGCAATCTGGTGGTCAACCTGCAACTCAAGAAGGGACAGGTGCTGATCAGCAAAGGCAACCATATGGTATGCCACCAGAGTTGTGGTCTCCGAGGGCTCAAGCTTTGGTTGCAGGAACTGCTCGGGTATCGGCGCCAAATCTTATTGACGCACCGATGTCCACGCAGAGGGAAGTAGGTGTCACGTCTGCTGAACCAAGGATTAGTCAAACTCCTCAGACAAGGTATCATGTGGCTCCCAATGTCAATCCTGCATTGTTCAATCAGGAGATACCGCAAGGCTATCATAGAGTGGCAGATTACAGTGAGCACTACAATAGGGAGCAACTTGCTCAGACGCAGTCACAGTTACAACCGCCACCCCAATTGGCTGGGGGGCAAGGACAGAATACATCAGGAGACATAGTCGCCAGGTTAGCTGAAGTCATGAAGGAGCAGTTCGATCTCAAGCCCAAAGAGCAGAGCTTTATGTATCGACGTCCATATCCAGAGTGGATGGAACAAGTTGCCCTGCCACATCGATACAAGCTGCCAGAATTTTGTAAATTTTCTTGGCAAGATAATGTTTCTACAGTGGAGCACATCAGCCGATATTTGGCACAGTTGGGAGAGGCATCGGCACAAGATGCATTGAAGGTCCGTCTGTTTCCTCTGTCGTTATCCGGATCGGCATTCTCATGGTTTACCTCCCTCCCTGCGGGATCCGTGCAGAATTGAGCTGATTTGGAAAAGAAGTTCCACTCTTATTTCTTCACTGGCATGGCAGAGTTGAGCATATCAGATTTGACGGCTGTTCGTCAGAAGGCTGGGGAGTCAGTTGCCGATTTTGTTCAGAGATTCAGAATCATCCGTGGCAGGTGCTATAACCTGAATCTGACGGATCGGCAAATGGCTGAGATTGCTTACCAGGGTCTACTGCCTCAAATCAGAGATAAGTTTGCACCTCAAGAAGTCGATGGCTTAGCACAGCTCTTTCAGAAGGCGTCGATTCATGAAGGGCGCGTTCAGAATACACGTGGCAGACAGTTTCAGACGGCTTATGCTGATTATTCATCTGATTCTGATGATGAAGCTGAAGTTGCTCTTGCAGAGTGGACCAGGAATAAGAAGACTGTTCTCTGTCCGTGGGTCAAGCAGAAGGCGGAAGAAAAGAAATATGACTTTGATATCAATAAAGCCGACAAGATATTTGATCTGCTGCTACAGGAGAAGCTTATTCAACTCCCACCTAATCACACGTTGCCTCCAGCTGAAGAGTTGAAGAAAATTAAGTGGTGCAAGTGGCATAACACTCCCTCTCATCATACCAATGAGTGCAAATTGTTTAGGCAACAGATCCAATCGGCAATTGAGAGTGATCGCATCAAATTCTCTGGTCAAAAGCCGACGAAGATTGACGGGCATCCTTTTCCAGTCAACATGATCGGGGGATCTGCTGGATTGATCGGCAAGTACTCAAGGAAGAGAGAGAGAGGGAAGACAGGAGGTCTAGTGATGACGACTTTGATCCACACTGGAATTGTCCCTTTTTCCAGTACTGTTGGGAGCAGGGTATCAAGCTACCACCAATTGAAGGCTGCCCAGGTTGTAGCAGGAGATCTGGAGATTTGTACAGAGAAGTTGGTACTTCGAGCCGGGTCTCTATGAGGAGAGAGCATGATCGCTTTGAAGAGAGGCTGACACCAAGGGTTTTCGTGCAAGAAAGGCTTGGACCTGTTAATCAAGTTGAAGATTATGAAGAAGATTATCATGGTGAGTTCACAGAAGAAGGTCAATGGTGTCCGAGTGGTATTTTTACCAAAACACAGAAGAGAAGAGTACAGAGGACACGCTGCCGGGAGTTGAACAAGAAAGTGAACCAGAAGGATGATCATGACAAGGGGCCCAAGTCCAAGAAGGTATGGAGACCAAAAGTCAAATCTTAGGTACATGAAGTTGAAGCTCCTGTCAATATGGTATTTATGCTGCCACGAGAATTTAGTTCTTTGGATATTAATGAATTGGAAGAAGAAGCTTCTGCTGAGTTGTTATTGGGTCCACAGCAAGCATTATTTGAGAAGCCGTCTGGTGTCGATCATCTCCATCTGAGGGCCTTGTACCTTAATGGTTTCATCAATGGCAAGCCGATGAGCAAGATGATGGTCGATGGTGGTGCTGCTGTCAATGTTTTGCCGATGGTGACGTATAGGAAGATCGGCAAACTGCCTGAAGAACTGACAAAGACCAACATGATATTGAGGGATTATGGAGGCAGGAGCTCTGAAGTCAAAGGAGTCACCAATATCGAGGTCACTATTGGAAGCAAGACCTTGCCGACGACGTTCTTCGTGATTGAAGGCAAGGGATCGTACGCCGTACTGCTGGGTAGGGATTGGATTCATGCTAATTGCTGTATCCCTTCCACAATGCATCAGCTTCTTATCCAGTGGGTCGGCGACGAGGTGGAGACTATTCAAGCTGACAGATCGGTGAGTGTGGCAACTGCAGACTTTTTGCCGATGATGGTGGAAAACTTGCCGTGCATATCAGGGACATACTGGGAAGGTGAAGCATTGGACGTCACCGATGAGGGTGTCCGCATCACAGAGGGATCGGCAACCCGCGGTTGTTATAGCAATTATCGGACCTGGACGTCGATCGGCCGATGGAAGCTGAGAAGAAAGAAGCAATCGACAATCAGCTGATCGATGAAAGAGAGGAAGGAAAGCTTGGTCATGGTTTCGTATCGGCTGATGAGTTAGAAGAAGTCGACATTGGCGATGGTGACAAACCTCGGCCAACATTTATTAGTAAGAAGATTGTAAAGAGTTTAGAGAGAAGTTGATAGCATTATTGAAGGAATATAAAGATTGTTTTGCTTGGGATTATTCCGAGATGCCTGGCCTGAGTTGAGATATTGTTGAACACCGATTGCCTATTAAGTCTGGGTATCGGTCGTTTAAACAACATAATCGGAGGATTGATCCGAAGATCTATGATGCTGTCAAGGAAGAAATTACAAAGTTATATGATGCCAAGTTTATCCGACCATGTCGAAATGCAGAGTGGGTGTCCAGTATTGTCCCAGTAACCAAGAAAAATGGAAAGATGCGGGTTTGCATTGATTTCAGAGATTTGAATAAAGCTACACCCAAAGATGAGTACCTAATGCCAATAGCAGATGTACCGATCGATGCTGCTGCTGGACACAAGATTTTGAGCTTTATGGATGGAAATGCAGGATATAATAAGATTTTCATGGCTGAAGAAGATATTATGAAGACTGCATTCAGGTGTCCAGGAGCTTTGGGATTGTTTGAATGGGTTGTGATGACCTTTAGGTTGAAAAATGCTGGTGCTACATATCAAAGAGCAATGAATTTTATCTATCATGATCTGATCGGCCGATTAGTGGAGATATATATTGATGATGTGATGGTAAAGTCTAAGACAGTTGAAGATCATATTGCCGATTTGCGGCAGGTACTGGAGAGAACCAGAAGGTATGGTTTGAAGATGAATCCGCATAAGTGTGCCTTTGGTGTGTCAGCAGATCAATTTTTGGGCTTTATTGTTCATGAAAGAGGAATTGAAATTGGTCCCAAGAGCATGGAGTCGATCAAGAAAATTCAACCTCCTACCAGTAAAAAGGAATTGCAGTCTCTGATCGGCAAAATCAACTTTGTGAGAAGATTTATTTCTAATCTTTCTAGGAAGATTAATGCTTTTACTCCATTGTTGAAGTTAAAAGCAGATCAGGAATTTCGATGGGAAGCCCAACATCAGAAAGCACTTGATGACGTCAAGGAATATTTAATCTCACCACCTGTGTTGATGCCACCTAAGCCAGGTATTCCTTTCAAGTTATATTTGTCTGCTGATGACAAGTGTATTGGTTCGGCATTGACGCAAGTACAAGATGGCGATGAGAGAATTATCTTTTATCTCAGTCGACGATTGGTGGATGCAGAAACCAGATATTCTGAAATTGAAAGGTTATGCTTATGCCTTTACTTCTCTTGTACTAAATTGAGACATTATCTGTTATCCGAAGAATGTACTATTGTTTGTCGATCCGATGTCGTCAAATACATTTTGTCCGCTCCAGTATTGAAAGGCAGGCTTGGGAAGTGAATGTTAGCAATTGCAGAATTTGACCTTAAGTATGAGTCTGCTAAAGCTGTGAAGGCCAAGTATTTGCCGATTTGATAGTTCAGCATAGGGGGCATGATGAAGGTGTGGTGGAGCCAGTTCCATGGCGCTTACTGTTTGACGGATCGATTTGCAAAAATGGATGTGGTATCGGAATTGTCATTGTCACACCAAAAGGATCCAGGTTTGAATTTTCATTCACAGTAGAAGCTCATACTAACAATCAAGTTGAATATGAGGCTGTGTTGAAAGGGCTGCAACTGTTGAAGGAAGCCAATGCCGATTTTGTTGAAGTTGTTGGGGATTCTTTGCTGATTGTGGGGCAATTGAATGGTGAATATGAATGCAAAAACGAAGTGCTTCGGGATTATTATCAGAGTTGTCAAGATCTAATGAAGAGCTTCAAGCATGTCACATTCAGTCATGTTCCTCGACAAATGAATTCTGAAGCTAATGACTTGGCTCAGCATGCATCTGGGTATCGGCTTATTGTGGGTTCTGTTGACAATGAAGCCGATGTCGATTTGCAGGATTGGAGGATCGAGATCATGGAATATCTGAAGGATTCAACCCAGAAAACGTCCAGAGAGCTACGGTACAAAGCAATAAAGTATGTATTAGTTGATAATCAGCTTTATTACAGGACTTTGGAAGGGATTCTGTTGAAGTGTTTGAATGCCGATGATGGAGGTTCATGATGGAATTTGTGGGACTCATCAATCGGCATACAAGATGAAGTGGTTGATCAGAAGAGGTGGATATTTCTGGCCTACCATGCTCGAGGATTGTTTTAAATATTATAAGGGCTGTCAGGATTGTCATAAGTATGGATCAATTCAAAGAGCTCCAGCATCAGCAATGAACCCTATTGTCAAGCCGTGGCCATTCAGAGGATGGGGAATCGACATGATTGGTGAGATTAATCCTTCTTCCAGTAAGGGGCATAAATATATATTGGCGGCTACGGATTATTTCACCAAGTGGGTTGAAGCAGTACCTTACAGAAGTGTGGCTTCGAGGGATGTGATTGCTTTTGTTAAAGAGCACATAATCTACAGATTTGGTATCCCTCAGACTATCACTACATATCAAGGTTCTATTTTTATTTCTGAAGAATTCAGAGATTTTGCCGATGATATGGGTATTAAATTATTAAATTCATCACCATATTATGCCCAAGCCAATGGTCAGGCTGAAGCTTCGAATAAATCCTTGATCAAGTTGACTAAGCGCAAGATTAGTGATCAGCCGAGAAGGTGGCATACTTCATTAGCCGATTCATTATGGGCATATCGGATGTCTCGTCATGGGTCGGTACAAGTAACACCATATCAGTTGGTGTATGGGCATGAAGTCGTTTTGCCGTGGGAAGTTACTGTCGGGTCAAGAAGAGTCGATTTGCAGAATCAATTGACAGCAGAGCAGTACCATGATCTCATGATAGATGAATTAGAAGATGTCAATCAGCAGCGGTTGATCGCGTTGAAGAAAATTCAAGACAATAAAGCACGGGTGGCTCGGCATTATAATAAGAAGGTGGTGACTAAGCAATTTGATGAGGGAGATCTCGTTTGGAAAGTCAAGTTGCCGATTGGTGTGCGAGATAATCGTTTCGGCAAGTGGTCACCTAATTAGGAAGGTCCTTATATAATTAGCCGATGCGTGCCCGGTAATGCTTATATCTTGAAGGAGCTGGATGGAGAAGAATTTGGCCGAGCGCTTAATGAAAAATATTTGAAGAAGTATTACCCCAGCATTTGGGTGGGATCTTAAAAGTGTTCGGTTAAATTTCCGGCTAAGCCGACGTTAAGAGCGTCGCCTTTAAGATGGCCGATGCTGATAGTATCGCCCTTAGGGAAAATATATGCAGAAAGAACAGAGGAAGACGAAAAGCAAGATCTATATTACAAAGTGATCAAGACAATGAAGTGCTTTTAGTTTACAAGCTATTACATCTTACATGGGAATACAAAGTTCTTGCGCCAAGAATACACACTGCGGGCTCTACCAACTACAGTAGGAGATGGAAGTTTCTCCCTTTGCCGATTGTTGGAGTATCCGCCGGGTGTTGGCGCAGGGTAGGATGGGTCAATGCTCACGGCATCAGGAGAGGAGCAAATTCATGGACCCCATCACGTCGAAGAAGATGTTATCCCTGAGAAGGAACCTTATCTGACGAAGAATATGAGTTCTTCCGCGTAGTCTGAAGAGGAGCCGCCGTTCTTGGGATCTAGCTCAAGAGGGATAGCGTCGGTTGGAAGAGATTGGAAGAAATATGAAAGGAAGACTGAAGACCAGAGTAAAGATGCGAGAAGGCAAGAGAGGTTTGTGGTGGCTATCTTGCATATTTGGATGCATTGATTCAGGCTTTGTGAAAGGGATTTTTCTTGCTGGCCATTGTGTTGATGATTCTGGTGAAGGAAGTTGGTCCTTTTATAGGCCAGGATGAGGAAGGAGATAAGAGCGGGAACAGTGAAAGACCTGTCGCAAATTAAAGTGATTGGTACGAATTGTCTGCCGAAGAGGTGCACGCCATGTGAAGACAAAGGTACAGTTCATTATGTCAGATGCACAGTTTTCACGTGAAGTATCATCTAGAAGCTTGCAGGCGTGAGTAATGAGGAAGCAATCCGGCGCATGGAGATTCCATACCCCGACTTGGGGGGGCATGTGTTGACACCAAATTTTGGCCTAGGGCCCATTGACAGTGAGTAACAGGATGTGCGCTGGGTTGAGAAGATTGTGTACAAAGGTGGTAGCCCACAGGCGGTCGTGAAGACGGAGGAAATCATGAAGACATGCGTGTGTGGGTTTGTGAGTCCTGTTTTAATTCTTTTTCTAGATTTAGAAAGCTTGGCCTGATCGTGGGCGAGTCGGAGTTTTGCCTCGGTTGTATAAATATAAACCCAGGTGCTTGTAATAAAAAACAACCAATCAATACAATCAACTTTCAGCGCATCGCCACAATTTCTCGACGAAATCTCCGTCGACATCGGCGTCCATCGGGGCTCCGGTTTCGACTTGGATTTTGTCAGGTAAGCGCATCGATCTTCGTTATGTCGACTTGTCCAGATTGATGTGGCTGCTAGTTATCCGGTAATTTAGATCAATCTAGGGTTTACATTATGCATCGACTACATGGAATTGTTTAAGACCTGGTCCAGTTCTTTGTTACGGTTAGTTGACTTGTCCTAGCCGCGACCTTGTTTGCCGATTGCTGATGTCGATTTCCTGTTTGATCTAGTTATTCGAGTCACGGTTAAGGTGCTTAGTCGATTAGATCTGGTCTTGGTGATTGGGTAGGCAGTTTGACTTGTCCTGTCTGCTTCGCTTAGTTGACTTGTCCTCGGCGAAACAGTTGCTAAGAGTTAGATTTAATTTATTAAGTATCTGGGACTGGTAGTTGCTGATTATACTTGTACCTGTCGATCGTGTAGAACAGTTTGACGTGTCCTGTTCTACTTCACTTAGTTGACGTGTCCTCGGTGAAGCGATTGTCAGATTATGGTTATAATTAGTGGCTACTGGTTTCATCGTTCTTTCGGAGTGTTTAGCCGATTGTTTACCACGTTCAGATCTATGCTTGCATGCCTTTAAATATTCTATGTTCCTGTTCAAGTATAGGCCTGAACCCTTTTTGTCGATGTCGATTTACTTTACCATGATGCTTGCCGATAGACTTTTGCCGATTGCATGATTATGCCGATTGCCGACTCTGATGCATGCCTTTGCTTTATTTATCGTGCGAGTATTACTATTGCGACGTGTCGATTCGTTTCTAGCCGACAGCCGATGTAAGGATCGTGTGACCGAGGAGGGGGGGGGGTGAATCGGTGCACTCTAGAATCTATTTCCAAACACTTACACCCAAACGACTCCTAGCAAGTAGTTCTAGTAACAAGGTAAAGCACACTAAGGAGTATCCTTAACCTATATAGCTAGTGCATATAGATAACGCAATCACACCACACTAGCAACCTAGCACAAGATAGATAGATAGCGGAAGACTTAAGCTAGGCAAGGCAAGGAACAAGATAACTAGAGACAAGGCAACCAAGATACTAGGCACACTAAGTAGAGTCCTTAGAGCTATTAGATAGGCTATAACAAGTAAGCACACGAGCAAGGCAATCAAGCAAACCTAGTGAAGCTAGTAGGTACCAAGGTAAATACACAAGCAAGATAAGAGCACAACTCAAGTACTACAAGCAATCATATGAAGTGCGATAAGTAAATGCGAGTAGTAAAGGAGAAGGGATAGAGAATGCTCATGATGTTTTCCCGTCCCTACTCCACGTTGGGTCACTCCCGCCGGAGTCTCGACCCCGTCCCTCCGCTCGATGGCGATCCCTCCTAGAGCACACTTCACCCTCCGAGTGAAGTCGCGGGCACGTCCCGCCGGGCTCGATCCCGGGTACTCTTCCGGAGGTAAGGCTCCGCACTTGATGCGTGCCAAAGGGCGCTCCACTAGTGATGCTTCTTTCGCACGGGAAGCTCCAAGACCGTGTACAAACTTGTGTCGACTTCCACAATCTCCTTGGACAGCTCAACACCGACGCCTAACCGGTCTAGGCCTTGCCATAGACCAAGAGTAACAGCCCTAGATGACTCTCTCAAGCCCACACTAGCCTAGAGATCAAAGGATGCAACTTGCTACTCTCTCAAGCACTAGGATCACTCCAAATCCCTCTCAAGTGCTTCACACTTCTCCCTCTTGGCTTCTTGGCAGCACCTCCCCTCTTTCCTGGGTCCAGAGCACCTCAAAGAGGTAAACAACCGACTATATATAGGCCTCCAACCTCAAACTAGCCGTTGTCCAAAAGTACCCAGTCTGCGTAAGGACCGTACAATAGGACCGTATTGTCCGGTCTCCATCTGACCGTATTGTCCGGTCTCTACCAGACTGGCGTCCGGGGAGTGCTGTTCATCATCTCAAACCAGACCGTATTGTACGGTCCCTAGGACCGTATTGTCCGGTCTCCACTTCTTCTTCAGCCAACAGAAACTTCTCCTTCTCTGTTGCTCTTCTCCTGTAAGACCGTATTGTACGGTCTCCATGACCGTACCATCCTGTCAATTGTCCGGTCTTCATTCTTCAACTTCCAGAAACTTCAGCTTCTCTGTCTGGAATCACTCCAATAGAGACCGTACTGTCGGTCCCTAGGACCGTACTGTCCGGTCAACTGTCCGGTCTCTATTTCTCCAACTTCCAGAAACTTAAGCTCTCTGTCTGGGACTCCTCTGTAGACCGTATTGTACGGTCTCTATGACCGTACTGTCCGGTCTCCTCTGCCTTCGCAGCTTCGATCTTCTTCTTGATCTTCTTCTTCAACACTTGATCTTTTGGTTCCTCCAACTCTCTTCTGCCACCCTAGCCCCTGAGAGACTCACCATGCATCCAATGATCTCTATAACTAGTGTGTACTAAGAGAACCACCTCGAACCCTCTTGATAGTCCGGTTTTTCCTATGGACTCAAGCTAACATCTAACCAAGCAACACCCGCTTGGATCTAGCATGTCCTTAGCCTTGATCCATGTCTTCTCCGCGACTCCATCAAGTCCGTTCTTGTGTAGATGAAGGCAACCAATCATCCTTGTCAATAAGTTCATGGTGTGTTGGCGTTCACCACCAACGGACGGAGCTTTCTTTTATGTGACCTATAAGATCTCACAAAGAGTGTTAGTCACATTCATGGTTCTCATCCTATCACCAAAACATTCATACCTTGGGGTTTTCCTAGCTCCAATGGTCATGAAGCTTACAATCTCCCCCTTTTTGGTGATGGATGACAACCATGATAAAAATGATCGAGAAGATAAAGAATGTAATGACAAAAGCCAAGATAAAAGCGCAACTCGATCAAGACACTAAACAACAAGTATATGATAGAGAGATAGTTACCTTGTTGATTAGGTCGAGGCAAGTCATAGCTCAAAAGAAGTCACAAGTTAGAGCAAAAACTCATATCACAAGTGAAAAAAGCACATGGAGCTATGACAAGCAAAGGTTGCAAGGGTTTACCTTCATACCTACTTTGTAGAATTCCGCTCCCCCTTGACAAGTGCACCAATCTCAAGATTGTGTGAAGATCGATCATCTTGATCACTTGATCTTCATTCGCGCACACTCCCCTTGAGACGGCATTGCTTCTTCTTCATCACCTCAAGATTGTGCGAAGATCGATCGTCTTGATCACTTGATCTTCTCTTGTACAAACTCCCCCTTGAGGTGACATCTTCCAACTCATTGTAAGTCCGAACTCTTCTCCCGTATTCTCCTCCGCTCGAACTCTTCTCCCCCATATTCTTGCTCGATCATTAAGCCCAACTCTTCTCCCCCTTTGGCATCTATCACTCAAAAGAAATCTTCCAAGGGAGAAAAGGTTAGTGTAAATGTATGAGACGAGTGGGAAAATGAGTTACTTGATTTGGCGTGAAGCTCCCCCTTGATCCGTGATTCTCCATCTCCCAACAATTATCCCTACACACATTCTCAAAAGAATATTGTCTTGAAGTACATAGGGGTTAGTTGATGATGATGGAAATGTATGAACCCTTAGACTTTGAGCCGCGCAAGTGGATTTAACCTTGGAGCTCAAAAATCTTGGTTCAATGGGCATGAAGCTCATATAGCATTGCTATAAATTCATCATAGGAGGTCATATACTCATATTGTGAATAAGCAACTCCCCCTAGATGGGTGCTCGGCGCCGAGACACTTATGCAAGATGCATGATGCGAATGCAAGGAATGATAAGTGTACAATGCATGATGCTATAAGGGTAAAACAAGAGAAAGCTAAGAGCGAAGTTACCAACAACAAGTTTGAGCCCTCCATGAGCTTGATCACAACGAGCCATTCTTCAAAGCCTCGGGAGCCAAGTGCCACCAATCCCAAGCTTAACCCATGCTCATTGCTATCTCAAGAAGGTTAGTCGTCGGTCCTACAAAACAAGAAGAACACACAAAAACAACAACACAAACAAAAACAAGCAAAGTATATATACATATACATATGTAAGCTCAAGGATATCAAGTGAAGTCGGAGAGGTCGAGAACATTAAGTTCTCCCCGGAGCTTACAAAAGGTCTTCTTGTCAAGTGGCTTGGTGAAGATGTCCGCCAATTGTTCATGAGTCCGAACACCAATCAATTCAATATCCTTCTTGGCCACATGATCTCGAATGAAGTGATGCTTGACTTCAATGTGCTTGGCATGGCCGTGATCACCCTTGTTGAGAGCCATATTGATAGCACTTTCGCTATCACAATAGAGAGGTACTTGCCCATAAGATAATCCATAGTCCAATAGGGTTTGCTTCATGTATAGGAGTTGAGCACAACAAGCACCGGCCGCCAAATATTCCGCCTCCGCCGTAGAGATAGCCACACAATTTTGTTTCTTGGAACTCCATGAGATGAGTGATTGTCCAAGAAATTGGCATCCACCGGAGGTACTCTTTCTACTCACTTTGCATCCGGCGAAGTCCGAGTCCGCATAGCCAACAAGTCCAAAGTCCGAGCCTTTTGGATACCATAGGCCCATTGTAGGAGTGCTCTTGACATACCTAAGAATTCTTTTCACGGCACTCATATGGGACTCCTTGGGGTTAGCTTGATAACGAGCACAAAGGCACACACTAAACATGATATCCGGTCTAGATGCGGTAAGGTAAAGAAGTGAACCAATCATAGAACGATAGAGTTTAGGATCCACCGGTATACCTTTTACATCCACATCAAGAGGGACACTTGTAGCCATAGGTGTGTCGTAGGACTTGGAGTCTTCCATGCCGAATCTCTTAAGAAGATCCCGAGTGTACTTCTCTTGGTAGATGAACGTGCCCTCCTTCATTTGCTTGACTTGAAAACCGAGGAAGACATGAAGTTCACCTATCATGGACATCTCAAACTCTTTCTTCATAAGAGCACGGAACTCATCATTATAGATTTCGTTAGTGGAGCCATAGATGATATCATCAACATAGATTTGACAAACAAAGAGATCATCACCAATATGCTTAGTAAAGAGAGTGTTGTCGATACTACCGATCTTGTAGCCCTTGGTGATGAGATGATCTCGAAGTCGTTCATACCATGCTCTTGGTGCTTGTTTGAGTCCGTAGAGAGCCTTCTTAAGCTTGTACACATGGTCCGGATGCTCGGGGTCCTCGAAGCCGGGAGGTTGCTCTACATAAACTTCTTCATTGATTAGTCCATTGAGAAATGCACTTTTCACATCCATTTGGTGAAGTTTAAAATCAAAATGAGAAGCATAAGCAAGAAGTGTTCTTATAGCCTCAAGACGAGCGACGGGGGCGAAAGTCTCGTCAAAATCGACGCCTTCAACTTGAGAGTAGCCCTTCGCCACAAGTCTTGCCTTGTTCCTCACGATTGCTCCCTTCTCATCTTGCTTGTTCTTGAAGACCCACTTAGCGCCAATGACATTGGATCGCTTGGGCCGCTTCACCAACTTCCAAACATCATTCCTCTTGAAGTTGTTGAGCTCCTCTTGCATGGATAGCACCCACTTGTGGTCTTTCAAGGCTTCCTCGATCGTCTTCGGCTCTAGGGTAGAGACAAAAGAGAAGTTCTCAACAATGTTAGCTTCATCAACATAATTAGGCTTATATTGACTTCTCCTAGTCTTTAACCCTTGAGAAGGACTCCCAATGATGAGATCACGTGAATGATCCCGAGCAATGGGTTTGTGCTTCCTTGAAGGTTCTTGTCGAGGAGGAGGAGGAGCCGGCGAAGTGTCTTGCGCATCTCTTGCGGCTTGCTCCCTTGAGATGTGAGTGTCTTGTTGTCGAAGAGGTGAACCCGAGCCATCATCTTGAGTTGAAGTAGATTGTGCTTGTTCTTGATTGCTCGGTGAAGCTTGGCTCGTAGATGCATGAGGTAGACTTGATGGCGCTTGTTGCGGTTCATTTGGAGTAGCTTGACTCGAAGATGCTTGTTGCGGTTCGCTTGGAGTAGCTTGACTCGAAGATGCTTGTTGCGGTTCGCTTGACTTGACTGGAGCTTGTTGCGGTGCTTGATGCTTGTTCACTTGAGGGAGAGCTTGGATTACTTGAGATGTACTCGTAGAAGGTCCATTTGATGAAGTTGTTGGAGGAGGTGTCGGAGGTTCATCTTCACGAGGAATAACTTCACCAATGGGCATGTTCTCCAAAGCTTCCTCCACGGGTTCATCACCTACAATATGAGAAGAAGGAGGGTCTTCTTGAGACCCGTGAGATTCATCAAATTGCACATCATAGGTTTCTTCAACAAAGCCGGTAGAGGTGTTGTAAACCCGATAAGCCTTAGCCGAGCCCGAGTAACCGACAAGAATGCCCACATCGGTCCTCTTCTCGAACTTGCCAAGTCTTTCCCTCTTCTTGTAGATGTAGCACTTGCAACCAAACACTCGGAAGTAGGCAACATTCGGTCTTCTCCCAACAATCACTTCATATGGAGTCTTGTTTAGCAACTTGTGAGGATAGATCCGGTTGGAGGTGTAGCATGCGGTGTTGATAGCTTCCGCCCAAAACTTCTCCGGAGTGTTGTACTCATCAAGCATAGCACGAGCAAGAGTGATAAGTGTCTTGTTCTTCCTCTCAACAACACCATTTTGTTGAGGAGTGTATGTAGCCGAGAACTCATGCTTTATGCCAATCTCATCACAATAGTCTTCAATGATAGAGTTTTTGAACTCCGTCCCATTATCACTCCGAATCTTCTTGATGCGATGCCCATACTCATTTTGCACTCTTCTAGCAAACTTCTTGAATATCCCAATTGCTTGTGCCTTGTTCTCAAGAAAGAATACCCAAGTATATCTTGAGTAGTCGTCCACTACCACCAAGCAATAGAGATTCCCACCAATGCTCACATAAGTTGTAGGCCCGAAGAGATCAATGTGTAAGAGCTCGAGAGGTCTTGAAGTTGACAAGAAATTCTTGGATGGATGAGGTGAAGCCACTTGCTTTCCGGCTTGGCATGCACTACATAGCTTGTCCTTCTCAAAGGTGACATCCTTGACTCCTCTCACTAGCTTGTTCTTCATTACACGCTTGAGTTGACCCATACCAATGTGAGCAAGCCTCGATGCCATAGCCAACCTAGAGCGGACTTAGTGAAGAGACAAGTGCTAGGGGCAACAATGTTAGTCTCAAAATCAACAACATATAGATTATTATGACGAAAGCCCTTGATAGTGAGACCCATAGCATCATTATGAAGAACCACCCCATTAGCATCAAAGTTACAAGAAAAGCCAAGATCACATATTTGAGCAACGGATAGAAGATTGAAGTTTAGGGACTCAACAAGCAATACATTAGAGATAGAGAGGTCATTTGAGATAGCCACCTTACCAAGACCTCTCACCTTGTGCTTGGAGTTGTCCCCAAATGTGACCTTGTCATGATCTTCATTTTCTTCCAAGTTGGTGAAGATGGATGAAGTACCGGTCATGTGTTGAGTGCACCACTATCCAACACCCAATGTTTGCCACCAATCTTGTAGTTCACCTTGGAAGTAGCCATCAAGCAAAGAGGAGTGTTAGTATCATGAGAATCAATTGACATATCATTTACCTCTTGCTTGCTCTTGATGTAGGCCATAGGAACTCCATTGAGAAAGTCCAAGTCCAATGCATCCAAGGCGTCAATCATTGCCTTGGTGACTCCATTGTGTCTCCACATGGTCCGATCAACACCCATGTGTGTGACATGAGTTCCAAGTTGAAGACCTTGAAACCTTCCCACTTCTCCACTAGCATTGAAGTACTCAAGAATGTTGTAGATTTGATTCTCATAGGATAGTGCCATCAAGATCATGTCCTTGAGAGTCATACCACTAATATCATCATTGAGATCATTTAGAATGTGGACCTTCCTATTGTATGGTAGCATAGAGATCACCGTGTGAATAGCATGCTCATCACTAATCTTGTCTTCTCCTTCAAAAGAGTTCACTCTAGCCACCAACACAAGAAGTCTCTTCCAACAATCAAGCCAAGACTCTCCATCTTCCCTATAGAACACATCATACATGTCGAAGAGGTGATAGTGAGGCCGATCGGCAAGATCCGGCTCATACAAGATGTAGTATTCTTCAAAGAGGGATGGCAAGACTTCTCTCTTCATGTGATATTCCTTGATAGGCTCCGGCTCATCATCACTAGCACTTGAATAGTCATCATCACAATAGAAGACGGGAACTCTATCATCTTCTTCTTCTTCCTCATCATCACTTGGGGTCTTGAATGTGTTAGAGAGCAAAGAGCGAGCCCTTCTTCTTGTGACGATCTCAATGACTTGCTCAATTGAATATGACTCAAGCTCAAAGCTCTCAAACTCAATGTGATCACCATACTTGTCCTTCGGGAGAGCATCAAGAAACCTTCTAAGACCTTGACCCTTAGTGACTATCCAAAGCTTGTTCTCATTTATCCTCTTGATGAGTGAATCCATCCGAAGAGCAAACTCAACAAGATCTTCATTCGGCTCCATAGAGATGTGGTCCAACTCATCACATAGCTTGAGATATCCATCCTCTTGATCCCGAGAAGAAGAACCTTCACCAACACGAGATGATGATTGAGCTTGAGGTAGAGGTTGAGCTTCAATGTGTTGATCTTCACTTGCATGAGAGATATCCTTGCCCTTCTTGATATCCTCCTCAAGAGAGGAGAGAATAGCAACCACCTCATCATAGGGCATGTTCACAAACTCATCCACTCGAGCAAAAGCAAGAATACCAAAACGCGAGAGTGGTAGAGATCGGATAAGCTTCTTCACAACATGCTTGTGCATAATAGATGGATAGCCTCGTGACATGAGTTTCCTAGCAAGAACATACAAGCGAGATGCGAAGTTAGTGATATCCTCATTATCATTCAAAACAAGCTCATCATACTCATCACGCACACCATAGTAGGAAATATCATTAAGCACACAATCATAAGGCTCAATCAAGGTAGAGGCGATGGAAGTGTTAGAAACGTCATCATGAGTGGACTCCATTTTCCCACACGCAATCCCGGTCACGACTCAAGGCGGTAAAGCCCTAATAATGAGCACTTGGCTCTGATACCACTTGTAAGGATCGTGTGACCGAGAGGGGGGGGGTGAATCGGTGCACTCTAGAATCTATTTCCAAACACTTACACCCAAGCAACTCCTAGCAAGTAGTTCTAGTAACAAGGTAAAGCACACTAAGGAGTATCCTTAACCTATATAGCTAGTGCATATAGATAACACAATCACACCACACTAGCAACCTAGCACAAGATAGATAGATAGCGGAAGACTTAAGCTAGGCAAGGCAAGGAACAAGATAACTAGAGACAAGGCAACCAAGATACTAGGCACACTAAGTAGAGTCCTTAGAGCTATTAGATAGGCTATAACAAGTAAGCACACGAGCAAGGCAATCAAGCAAACCTAGTGAAGCTAGTAGGTACCAAGGTAAACACACAAGCAAGATAAGAGCACAACTCAAGTACTACAAGCAATCATATGAAGTGCGATAAGTAAATGCGAGTAGTAAAGGAGAAGGGATAGAGAATGCTCATGATGTTTTCCCGTGGTCTCGGAAGGATGGCGCCTTCCCCTACTCCACGTTGGGTCACTCCCGCCGGAGTCTCGACCCCGTCCCTCCGCTCGATGGCGATCCCTCCTAGAGCACACTTCACCCTCCGAGTGAAGTCGCGGGCACGTCCCGCCGGGCTCGATCCCGGGTACTCTTCCGGAGGTAAGGCTCCGCACTTGATGCGTGCCAAAGGGCGCTCCACTAGTGATGCTTCTTTCGCACGGGAAGCTCCAAGACCGTGTACAAACTTGTGTCGACTTCCACAATCTCCTTGGACAGCTCAACACCGACGCCTAACCGGTCTAGGCCTTGCCATAGACCAAGAGTAACAGCCCTAGATGACTCTCTCAAGCCCACACTAGCCTAGAGATCAAAGGATGCAACTTGCTACTCTCTCAAGCACTAGGATCACTCCAAATCCCTCTCAAGTGCTTCACACTTCTCCCTCTTGGCTTCTTGGCAGCACCTCCCCTCTTTCCTGGGTCCAAGAGCACCTCAAAGAGGTAAACAACCGACTATATATAGGCCTCCAACCTCAAACTAGCCGTTGTCCAAAAGTACCCAGTCTGCGTGATGACCGTACAATAGACCGTACTGTCCGGTCTCCATTCTGACCGTATTGTCCGGTCTTCACCAGACTGGCGTCCAGGGAGTGCTGTTCATCATCTCAAAGCAGACCGTATTGTACGGTCCCTAGGACCGTATTGTCCGGTCTCCACTTCTTCTTCAGCCAACAGAAACTTCTCCTTTTCTGTTGCTCTTCTCCTGTAAGACCGTATTGTACGGTCTCCATGACCGTACTGTCCTCTCAACTGTCCGGTCTTCATTCTTCAACTTCCAGAAACTTCAGCTTCTCTGTCTGGAACACTCCAATAGAGACCGTACTGTCCGGTCCCTAGGACCGTACTGTCCGGTCCACTGTCCGGTCTCTATTCTTCAACTTCCAGAAACTTGAACTTCTCTGTCTGGATTTCCTCTGCAGACCGTATTGTACGGTCTCCATGACCGTACTGTCCGGTCTCTTCTGCCTTCGCAGCTTCGATCTTCTTCTTGATCTTCTTCTTCAACACTTGAACTTTTTGGTTCCTTCAACTCTCTTCTGCCACCCTAGCCCCTGAGAGACTCACCATGCATCCAATGATCTCTATAACTAGTGTGTACTAAGAGAACCACCTCGAACCCTCTTGATAGTCCGGTTTTTCCTATGGACTCAAGCTAACATCTAACCAAGCAACACCCGCTTGGATCTAGCATGTCCTTAGCCTTGATCCATGTCTTCTCCGCGACTCCATCAAGTCCGTTCTTGTGTAGATGAAGGCAACCAATCATCCTTGTCAATAAGTTCATGGTGTGTTGGCGTTCACCACCAACGGACGGAGCTTTCTTCATATGTGACCTATAAGATCTCACAAAGAGTGTTAGTCACATTCATGGTTCTCATCCTATCACCAAAACATTCATACCTTAGGGTTTCCCTAGCTCCAATGGTCATGAAGCTTACAATGCCAAATGCCACTGGATACATCCAGTTATGACCATCCAAAGCGTTTGCCGTAGCCAATTTACCACCCCACCTCCCATTCAAAACTGTGGCATCTATGCTAAGGTAAGGCCTGCATCCGAAGGCAAAACCAACCCTAGGTGCCCCAAAGCTGCAGAAGAACCTCTTGAACCTTACTAGGTCACCATCCATCTCGGTCTCAATCTCCACCACGCTGCCATCGTCAGCTGCTTCTACAGCTGCCTTGAAACTCCAAAGCCAATCAAAACTGTCATCAAACTTGCCAAATAGCTTATCGTACGCTCGCTGCCTTCCAGCCCAAACTGTTCCATAGGGGACATTTATCCCATATCTGTCCTTGAGGAGTTTCTTCAGCTGCATTGTCGTGGTTCCTGGAGTCTTCTGCAGATCACCGCTGACATGCTCTGCAACCCAAGCCTGTGTCGCCATTCTCGATGCCCTGAGCGTAGAAGCACACCGGTGATCATGTTCATTCTTCTGAATCTGCAACACAAAAATCAGAGGTAAGAAAAACAATATGAATTGCACATAAGTAAACTAGCTACACTACATTAATGACATCAGGAATTTACCCTGATTGTATTGTCTGGTTGGCGGAACGAATTCTCCATGGGCAGCCAGGAGCCTTGCAGCGGCCACTGAACCTTTTCTTGTCAGATTTCAAGGTTTTAAGCTCGAACTCCTCCACGACTGCATGCTGCCTAACAGCCAATCTGAACTCTGGCATGGTAGGGTAATAGACGCCCACACTGATGTCTGGGTTCTCCCTATCCCAGGCATCCACAACCGCATCAGGGTCATAGTCATCCACCGGTAAGGCTGCATCATCAATTTCCTTCTGTAGTTCAGGAGCGACTACTGGAACAGCAGGACCAGCAGGGCTCCTATCAGCTTTTGCTTCAGCTCTTTTCTGCTTGAGCATCTCTCCTCTGCGTTCATCATCAGCCTTCAGACCAAGTCCTGCATACACCCTATCCTCATTTGCAACTTCTGTCTTGTCAAACTCCCCAAATGGCACAGGATCTATTATGAGCTGACTCCAATCGACACCAAGGTCAGACATCAACACGGGGGGAGGACCATCATAACCCCAATGTTGAGCCCAAGGTGACTCTGGAGTACCACATGCTGGTGGTGTCAGGGAGCGTTGAGTAGCATGTGCTGGTGGTGAATCTGGGGCCGAAGAATCTGAGGTTGTGTATGCAACTGGTGTTGGTGAACGCTGAGTATATGGTTCTGCTGTTGGGGTATTGTCTGCCCATGGTGCTGCTGTTGCTGCAGGGTCTGGGGATTGGGGTGGTGTTTGGGAATATTGAGTTGCTGGTGGTGGTGGGGTATGTAAAGGAGATGCTGGTGGGGTATGTGAAGAAGATGCTGGTGGGGTATGTGAAGGAGATGCTAGTGGGGTATGTGAAGGAGATGCTTCTCTAGTTGGTTGGCAAGGGTCAGAGGATGCGGGGGAGGGGTGGGTGGGATGCCAAATGGCTCTCCAGCCATACTCGAAAAATGCCACGAAAAAGCTGCATATGGGGGTGGTAAAGGAAATGCTGCCTCAGCTGCAACAAAATCTGGTGGCGGAGGTACATCAGATTCGTAGTGCTCACATGCAGTTTCTGCATCTTCATATGTTGCTGCTGGACCATCATAATATGCTGCATAATCTGCTGGACTATCATATTGTGGTGTTGCATAAAATGGCGGTGGAGGGGCTGCAGGACTATTCGGCCTCGCTGCTGCTGCTGCTGGTGCATTTGTAGGCTTCTTCCTCGCTGCTGCTGCTGCTGGTGCTGGTGCTTTTGTAGGCTTCTTCCTTGTAGCTGCTACTGCTGGGGGTCTTGTATCCTTCTTCCTAGCTGCGGCCGCCGGTGCCTTCTTTGCCTTGGTATCTCTCATCTTCTCAGATTTCTTTCTCCTCCTTCTAATTGGCTCCAGCCCCTTCTTCCTGAATTCTTCATCCAGCTCCTTCTGAATTTCCTTTAGCCTCTCTGCCCTCTCCTTCTCGAGGAGCTCTTTCTTGAAGCCTTTACGCACGATCTCGACGTGCAGCACCACAAACCTGGTCTCATCATAGTCATGAAACAACATTCGTACCTCCAGGCTATTTTGGAGCATAACCATCTCCCTCTTATCCTTGTCAAATCCGTGGAAAACCACTTCTTCGTCACTGCCAAGTGCTTCTCTCTGCCCAAACTGATCCTCAAGCTGCTCCAACGACGGCACGCCTTCAATATACCACTCATGCGATGCTCCCCATTCTCCATTTCTCTCCACCCTGGTGCACACTTCATATGCCAACCATGGATCCATCCTGCCGTGGGGACATGAACATGAAATCAGGCACGGTTCAACAAGTCGCGGCAAAGTAAAAGAACCGTGAAATGGAAGGAAATCAACTACAAGGGGGGCCAACTACAAGGAATCGAGAAGCAAATCGAACTACTCACCCTTCCGGACAATCAAACCTCGGAGCCATGCCGCACCCGCCGCGCGTCCCGACCGGATTTCAGCTCCGCCGCCGACTTGGGGTTAGGGTTAGGGTTAGCGCAAGGTACGCGAGGACGGGGAAAGGAAGACGGCCATGGCTACGACTACGGTGAGAGAGGGGGGACGTGCGCGTATCTCGGTCGGAGCCGCTGCACCGCGTCGGAGACGATGGGGACGGCCGGATTCGTCGCCGCCGTCGCCGTCGCCTTGCCCTAGCTGCCGGTCGGGACGTGCGTCTCGAACGGGTGCGGAAGGAGTGGACAAGCCAGCGGCTAACCTTATCTGAATGAGCAGGTGCACGAAGGTCATTTTGTCCAGGGGCAACATCATTTCATCAAGAGGTGAGATGGTAATAAAGTTAAGAAATCTGAGCTGTCATCTAAAATATGTTATTAGGCATATAGGGGGCAAATATTGTACCAACCACACCTAAAGAGGGTAAAAGTTAGAAGCCATTGGGAAGGGGGGTAAATGGCTACTCGCCATTGGGAAGGGGGCAAATGCTGAATTGACCCCCTTCCGTGAGGGCACTATGCATATGCATAGGTGACCTACAAAATTCAACTTATAGGTTAGCCTAATAGCACATCAAATCTGGCCCACTTAAACCAATTTAGCCTACTAACTGACCATCAACATTTTAAATCACTGTTTCAACATTTTTTAAAACCTATGTCAACATTTTCAACAAACAAATCAACATTTTTGTCGAAATGTTGACATAGCATATCTAAAATGCTGACGCAGTGCAAACAAAATGTTGACAAAAATTTAAAATTTAAAAATTTCAAAAAATATTTATATTGGATCTCATTTTTTAGAATTAATTGTAACAAACACGTAGGTTCAAACGGATTCGAAAACGGACTTACGGTTTAAGAGAAAAATGCGTTTAAGTTTCAAAAACGTTTCCTTTTCTCCCACTCTCCACCCGCCCCAATCATCGACACGTGCCAGCATATGGCCCTTCCTACTTCCTCCCACGCAAATCGCAAACGTTCATCTGTCAAGCACGTATCTCAAACAGTGGCCTAAACATCGAATCCCGTCGGACGCCCTACGTATAGGATCTGCCTTCCGTGAGGCCCTCGGTCAAGTAGGCCCAGCAAAGGATACCATAGAGGCCCAGCAAGGGAAAAGCCACGTCCCGCACTTGGCCTAGTGCCAAGGCGCGCGGCGCACCGGCCGGCCTTCCGAGCGAGCTATCCTGCTGTTTTTTCGCTTTTCAATCAACTAGCATTTTGTCCGTTCGTTGCTACGGGAGTTAAAAGTTTTATTGTTTCAAGGTTATCAATGGAAGAGCGATTCGTTTAGCTAGCACAATTCATCTAATTTTTTTTTTATTTTAGTAAGATTTTTGCAGATGTGATGTGTTTCTACTTTCTTGAAATCAATACATCAAAATTACAAATAAAAAACCATTTTGATTTATGTCTACAATTGATTTTGAATTTTTACTATCTTTTTTTGGAACTTATTTTAGAATATAACGAAATAAAAAAATTCAAATTAAATGTAAATGACTTTCTAAAAGATCTATAATTTGTTTAATCTCATTAAACAAATTACTTTTCTCACACATTTCTTTATTTCTTCCCTCTCATTTAAGTCATGATTTTTTTCTCAATTGTTTTTCCTTTCTCACTCCCATTTCTCATCTCTTGATAATCTTGATTGGCTCAAAGTGGCACACAATCCTCACTAATAGTTATCGAATAGAAATCAATCCATGCTGATAACCCTCTTACACCCTGATAAATTTGTGTTATCCTATAATTTATAAATTTTGCAAATAATGCTTTCCCTTAAATCACAATTTATGGATTAAAGGAATGCAATCACGGGAAATTGTCCTCTCTGTCTACTTGATTCTTATTTTATTGTTCAAAGATCATCTTTTCTTGTCTCTCACCATGACATCTCCTTGTATAACATATTTCCTCTTGAAAACACTAAGATACTCTTACTTCTATGATATACGCTAAGTCACTCTTACACAAAGTGAAGCATTTTGTTGAGCACACCGCGGTCATGGTTGTTGATGCTCGGTGTGATTGCATTTTTGAGCCTAATGCTAAACAAAAGAATTTTCAGATACGCATCAGAGAAAGACTCAGACACGCTCAGAAATTGCAGCCTTATTACCTTACTTTTTTCCCCCTTCTACAATCACCGCTCTTATGGAAGGCAAGAGGTGAGCAGACACCAGATCAGCAATGTTTGGCATCTACTCAGAGGCATCGCTACGCCAAAAAAAAAAAAAAAAAAAAGGAGAGAACCAAACTTGGCTGTTGCAAGAGAGGGATTCGAACCCGGGTCTCATGGACGAAAACGAGCACAATTGCCGCTGCAGCGCGCGGACGTTTGCAACTACATTCGATTCGTTTTTAATAACAGCAAATTGCCGTGCGTTGCTACGGAAACAATGAGTATTTGCAAATTTGAAGCATATTTAGTTCATAGGTCTCACAACCATTAATTACCTCTAAATGATTTTTTAACAATAAATGTAACAAATTTATGCCATCCCTACTGGCTTATGTTACCCACCTGTGAAAGCATGATTTCAAATGCAAGATAGAAAAATCAAAGTTTCTACGCACCAAAGTTTTGAGCAAATAAATGCTAAGAGATATAAAAGCATGAATAGTATTAAACTACTGAATAATATTAGGTAGTATACTTTTTGTTACATTTAAACTTTGGAGGGGACCGTCTATACCTCGCTCGAGTGAAAAACGGTTTCCCAACACACGATTTTTATGGCGTCGGATCAAGGCATCGTGCGGCTCATGGTCGTCTTCCTCCTCCAAACGCCCACCTCCCCGCCCCGACGCGCCGCTGCCCTGCCTCGGCGCGCGGAACTCCGGCGAGGCAACCTCCTTCCTACCCCCTCCCCCGACACCTCCCTCCGCCGCCGTTGTCATGCTCGCCCCCACCCCGACCTTGGCTCAACTGCTTTCTCTCGCCGCCCGCTCCGACGGCGCCCCCTCCGCCTCCACCGTCTCGCCCACCACCACCGCCGGGCCGGCTTGCCTCCCCCCGGCCCCCCTTCTAAGTCCAGCAACACCGGTGAGCCCCTCAACCCCGAACCTTAACCCCAACCCGGAACACTGACCTCGACCCTCTTGCTCGCTAATCTTGCCGGCCTGCCGCCGGAGTCGAGGAAGTAGATGAATCTCGCCGGATTTGCTTACTGGAGAGGAAGATGGAGAGGAGGAAAAATTCTTGAGTGTTGGCTGGCTCCAAAACACTTGAGTGAGGTAAGAAGGAGCGGAGTATGCCCTTCAATGCATTTTTGTTTCTGAGCAAAGAGAGAATTATAAATTGGGTTTCATGGAACAGTGGAACACCTTTGATCTGAACAATTTGGTCACAAAATTATCAATAATGTTAAGAAGTAAAAAGGACTCCATCATTTAGATGAGATCACGTGTCCTGACCTTCTCTTGCAATGCCGCCTCCCTGCTCTCTTCTCTGCCCTGCCCGGCCTGCGTGATGACAAGCGAGGGCTCCGGACCTGTTGGGCTGCGCCTGCGCTGCTGCTCGACGTGCAGTGAAGCTCCAAGACGTATTTTACCATCTTCATCGCAGTCAGGTAATCATGTTGTTTCTAACTCCAGCGCATTGCCGTCCGCATCTTCGATCAGCGAGAGGAGCTCCTCCTCAGCTTTCTTGATTCCCACCTGATACACAAGACGACACAATTATACGTGTGCAGGAGCTGGTAATTGGGGACCTCAGGAAACGATCATCGTGATTAATTTATTTGCCGTTTATGTGGATGTGGGAGCCGCAGACCTCGGGAGTTCATCACGCTGAACTCGCGATTTGCGGCGTCGTTGCTTCTCTTGCCTAGCGTTGTGTCCGCGGGTGACTTTCGCCCCTCCGGCACGTACGGCGATGCGGTCCTCCTCCTGGACGGGCAGCGTCCATGGCGAGGAGACTGTGGGAAGGGACGATGCCCCTCCGTTGCTCCGGGCCAGAACTCCACCTGCATGACGTAACCGTTCAACTCCATGAATTTCTGCGGCGGCGCTCGTCTCGTTCAGCGACGTTGTACCGTCCGCTGCACTATTTGAGATGGCGATGCAAAGCTGAGACTTGTCGGCGTTGTGGAGTCCACGAGGATGAGGTGTCGTTCCGTGACGGCGGCGGCGCCCTATACGACGTAACAAAGTCGGCGGAAACCTGAGCGATCGGAGGAAGAGGCAGGCGAACAGGAGACTTCGATCATCTTACGTAAACAAACTCAAGTATTTCACGTAACAAGATCGGTCTTGTTTTATCGTACAAATCGGACTCGACGGGCAGAGGGCTGAATAATTTGGCTGACGACTCCAGCAGACCCAACGATTAGGCAGACATGACACGGTTAACAAACTTTTTAGATAGTAGAGATATAATTATAGAAACTCGACCATTTGAATTCGAATCGAATTTCAAATTCGACACGAATTCAAACGGCAGCGTTCTGAATCTGAAAAATTCGGCTGAAAATCCGGCTGACGACTCTTTACAAACTTATTAAGTAGTATAGAATGCTGGACATGTCTTTAACTTTTATGCACTAGGCTACTAATCTCTATTGAGCATGTAAGAATTACTAGTACAAAATATCGTCGGGACCAATTGTTATATATGCCGGTACAAGTTAAAATGAGCCTTGGAACAATTATAGTAGAAGAGGAGAACAAAGTCAAAATAAGGATGGAACATTTCGAAATGAGGACACATCTCAGTCATATTACAGATTTTCTTCATAATTTAGTTCCTGTTAGAACTCTATTGTTTTCATGTTCTAGTCATATTACAGATTTTTCTTCATATTCTAGCAGCGGGATGAGGGTGATGGCTGAAGGTGGTCAAGGAACATAACAGGATGCGCAAGCCTTGAGAATCCAAACCTCACAAAATCATTTGTTCCAATCTATCAAATAACTTGTTGCATCGTAGAAAATAATTTGTTCTGGTCAAAAAAATATTTGTTCCAGCAGAGGACAAATTTGTTTTGATCAATATAAACATTTGTTCCAGCAGAGAAAATGCTTTGTTCCGGTTAATAAAAACATTTTTTCCAGTAGAGAAAATATTTTTCTGGTCAATAAAAACATTTGTTCCAGCAGAGAAAAAATTGTTCCGGTCAATATAAACATTTGTTTTCGGTCAAAAAAATATAAACATTTGTTCCAATGAAAATAATTTGTTCTGATTAATAAAGCCATTTGTTCTAAAGAAAATAATTTGTTCCGTTTAATAAAAACATTTGTTCCAGCAGATAAAATAATTTGTTCCGGTCAATAAAAACATTTGTTCCAAAGAGAAAATAATTTGTTCCGGTCAATAAATACATTTGTTCCAGCTGAGAAAAAATGTGTTTCGATCAATATAAACGTTTATTCCAGCAGAGAAAATGATTTGTTCCGTTCAATAAAAACATTTGTTCCGGCAGAGAAAAAAAATTGTTCCGGTCAATATAAACATTTGTTCCAGCAGAAAAAATAATATGTTTCAGTTATTGAAAACATTTGTTCCAACAGAGAAATAATTTGTTCTGATCAATAAAAACATTTGTTCCAAAGAGAAAATAATTTCTTCCTCTCAGTAAAAACATTTGTTCCAGCAGAGAAAATAAGTTGCTCTAGCACATGAATTCAATTATTCCAAGCATAAAAAAATCATCTCTCCCAAGCACAACAAATGGATTTGCTGTCTATTATGTTTCTGGTTAACTACACAAACAAAAGTGCATAGACTAGGCAGACTTAAAGGCCCACAGATTTGTTGTCTATTGTGTTAACCACAGTCAGAACATAGGGCCGGCTCTATATTTTCGAGGGCCCTTCAAGCTATGTAAATGAAGGAGTATTTCGGTGTCCACTCACAAAAGTATATACAATGGCAAAATCAATACTCCTAAACATAAACCAATAATAAAAAATACTACTAACAGGTTCACGTCTCAACTACTAACTAAAACATTACAACATAAAATTTCACTTCTACAATCACATTTACGTTGTTGTGAGCCACTTGGTCGTGCTCAATTCACGGGAGGCAAATAGGTCTCGTAGATTAGTCTCAAGAATCTATTAGCCTCAAGACTGATGCTGACTTCACGAGAAGGCAAATAGCCTCAAGAACCTTTTATGTTGTTTCTTCAGCCTTGAAACAAACAAAAAGTAAATACATTTTTATTTTAATGCCACATGCTAAATAAACAAAATACATAGAGTTGGAACAAAATATTTTATTGCGAAAAAATTAGGTAGTTAGAACGAATAAGTTGATTATTCAAAAATACCAAAACAAATGCTTAGAACAAATGAGTCATTCCTGGAACAAATTATTTGTTGACATAGAACAACTTGTTTGCATGGATGGAACACATCATCTTTATGCTTGGAACAAATGAGTCATGCTCATGGAACAAATTGTTTATTGACATAGAACAACTCATTTGCATGCACGGAAAAAATTATCTATATGTTTGGAACAAATAAGTTGTATTTATGGAACAAATTGTTTATTGACATAGAACAACACATTTTGCATGCAGAGAACAAACTGGAAGAAGGGTATGGAACAATTCGAAACGTCGTCTGGGACAATGTAAGCCAACATCAGCCATTTAATAAAAAAATAATTTGTTTATAGGAGTAAGGTTTGGAAAAATGAAAAATAAGCTAACAATTAGAAGAAGCATCTGGAACAATTATAAGTTGAAGCAAATTTAAGCAGTTATTGGAACAATTTAAAATAGGATCTAGAACAATTTAGAAATGGGATGGAACAATCCAAAAATGCAGCTAGAACAATTCAAAATTGCACCAGGAACAATTCAAAAATGAGAAATTTGAAAAAATCATGGAGCCCGGTCATACTGTTTCACCGCCTCCGAGTTGGATTCCCATCCAAACAGCCGTGTTACAGTCAACTTGGGCCAAATCCGATAGATACAACTACCTGGGCCAATGTTACAACCAACGTGGGCGATTTAACACGTCTTGGAACGCACGACTCCGGGTGCGCAGCGCAGAGATTATTCCGCCAAACTTACTATTTCTACGCCTCCGAGTCAGATTCCCATCAAAACAGCCGTGTCCTCCATCTTGTAATATTTGCTCCATGACAGGCAATCCATGGAACTGGAGAAGTGGAGAGATGAGGATGCTCTGCGAACCGAGGAGGATGGGTGGCATCTTAGATTACATCAGAGAGGATCCCATCGGGGTCACCACCAATCCGGCTTCGCTTCATCCACCACCTCTTACGAACAACGACGATGATGACCCAGCTGTTAGAATATATGGATATATAGGCCCATATATACATATATTATTATTCTCATTAAATTTTAAAGGCCCCATTATGTGGAGAAAGGCCCATAACCATGTGAACACATCCATGACCATGTGAACACATCCATGTTACTTGTCACCTACTCTAAGCGAAGAGGCATCTCTTCGTAATGAAGAGACACCTCTTCATAGGGAAAGGACACCTCTTCACGGTGAAAGGACACCTCTTCATGGGTATATATACCTATAGACCCCTTGCCACAAGAGACACAGAAAATAGACTAACAGTTGGAGGAGCCCTAAAATTGGGAATCCTTCAAGAGTTAGTCTATACACTAGGGTGTGCCCTTTCCACTTGTTGCGCCGCCACACGTAGTCTACTTCATCCCGATCGTCGGCGTGCACCGGCGGACGGGAGACAGGTCTCCGGAACCATCATCCTCTAAGCTCCTGCACCGAGAGAAGGCGAATAAGGTTTTTGGGAAGCGTTCTGCGCGATTGCTCATTTGCTTCCACCACGGCTCGTCTTCCTCTATGTTCGACTTCGGGGGCTGCTACTCGTCATCGCCTTCGTCGACGTCTTCTCTGTTGTCCCGGCTTTTCTCCAACGCCAACCACTACGGCTTCCTCGACTCCTCTGGATGATCCGTACGTGCTCTCTAAAGACATGTCTATCGTATATGCTTATGTGATCCATACTTGTACTTTAGTACTGAGAAGTATGGTAGATCTTGCTCTATTTACTATGTTTTTAGACTTGTCTAGATCTTGCGTAGACTTGTCTAGTTTAATATGCAGTCTATTCATCATGTTTATGATTTATTTATGGATTAAATTAAACCTAAAAGTGCTTATATATTTCCAACAATCCAAAAACCTTATGATAGGCACTTTGGTTTAATGGCTGGATTTGTCGATGCACTGAGGCCAGCGCAGTTCACTGGCGTGCACTTCAAGAGATGGCAAGTGAAAGTCACACTGTGGCTTACTGCTATGGGTGTGTTCTGGGTGTCTAATGGCAAACCAGAAGGCCCGCTGACTGCTGAACAGGAGAAAGCTTACATTGAAGCTAACACAATCTTCAAAGGCGTTGTGTTGAATGCACTTGTGGACTATCTTAATGATGTGTATTTTGTGCATGAAACTGCTAAGGAGTTGTGGGATGCTAGCTCTATGTAACACCTATGATGGTGCAGACATTGGCACTGAGTTGTATATCATGGAGCAGTATCATGACTATAAGATGGTCTATGACCGTTCAATAGTCGAGCAGGCTCATGAGATACAATGTATGGTGAAGAAACTTGAACTCCTTAAGATTGTTGTTCCCGACAGATTTGTGGCTCGGGGCATCATTGCCAAATTACCTCCTGCTTGGAGGGATTTCGCCACACAGCTCAAACACAAGAGGCAAGAGAGTTCTGTTTCAGATTTAATTACTTCTCTTGATGATGAGGAGAAATCTCGGGCTAAGGATGTACAATCATCTAAAGGATCTGAGGGTCAGGCCAGTGCTAATGTTGTGTAGCAGCAGCATCAGAGGTTCAACAAGGGCAAACGCAAGAACAATAAGCCTAAACATACCACTACCTTCAAGAAGAAGAAAACCAAGGAGAATGAAGGTTGCTTCGTGTGAGGTGCTACCGCAAAGGAAGTGCCCAAACCGCACAGGAAGAAAACCTCAACAAGAGCAGAAGTCTACAAACATGGTGACTATTGGAAACACTGAAGGTGGAAATAGTGGGTATGATTTACCTTCTATTTTTTCAGTGTTTCAATCCACTAATTGGTGGCTTGATACGGGTGCTAATATTCACGCGTGTGCTGATGCCTCTGTGTTCTCTTCTTACCATGTCGCTAGAGATTCTTCCGTCTTGATGGGGAATGGGTCGCATGCTTCTGTTCATGGTGTTGGTACGGTCGATCTGAAGTTCACTTCAGGAAAGATTGTGCGATTGAGGAACGTGCAGCATGTCCCTTCTATCAACAAGAATCTAGTTAGTGGATCCCTTTTGTGTAGGGATGGTTTTAAGCTAGTGCTTGAGTCTAATAAACTTGTCCTATCTAAAACTGGACAATTTATTGGTAAAGGCTATGATTGTGGAGGCTTGTTCCGTTTTTCCCTTTTGGATTTTTGTAATAAGTCGGTGAACCATATTTCTGGTGGTATTGATGAGCGTGATGCTAGTGTTTGGCATTCACGTTTATGTCATTTGAATTTTGGTTCTATTTTCGACTTTCCAGCTTGAATTTAATTCCGAAATTTCCATTGTCATAGGTTCTAAGTGCCATAGTTGTGTGCAATCAGAGCAACCTCGAAAACCTCACAAGGTAGCTGAGGAGAGACATTTGGCACCTATAGAACTCATACATTCAGATCTGTGCGAGATGAATGGTGTGTTGACAGAAGGTGGAAAATGATACTTCATGACGTTGATTGATGATGTGACTAGATATTGCTATGTCTACTTGTGGAACGAAAGATGAGGCTCTAAACTACTTTAAAATCTATAAGGCTGAAGTTGAAACCCAAATTGAGAAAAAAAATCAAACGAATTAGGTCTGATCGTGGTGGTGAGTATTTTTCTAATGAGTTTGACTTATTCTGTGCGGAACATGGTATTATACATGAGAGGACACCTCCCTATGCGCCCTAATCAAACGGGGTTGCCGAAAGAAAGAATCGCACTTTGACTGACTTGGTTAATTCCATGTTAGCCACTGCTAGATTATCTAAGGCATGGTGGGGGGAGGCTTTATTGACATCATGTCATGTCCTAAATAGAGTTCCCATAAAAAATAAAGAGAAAACTCCATATGAATATGGATTGGAAGAAAACCATCGCTTTCTTACTTACGCACATGGGGTTGTTTGGCCAAAGTTAATGCGCCAATAAACAAGAAACGTAAGTTGGGACCTAAAACTGTGGATTGTGTCTTTTTGGGATATGCTCATCGTAGCATTGCTTATAGAGTTTTAGTGGTTAAATCTGAGGTATCTGATATTTATGTCAATACATTGATGGAGTCTCTTGATGTGACTTTCTTTGAAGACCTATTTCTTATGAAAGACTTGCATAGCATTGATAGATTATCTTCTGATATGATTCCTGAGATAACACCTGAACCTGAAACACAATCTGAACATGATGAACATACACTTGAGTCAATTCCTGAGGAGAATGACAGTGAAGCTCCTAGGAGGAGTAAGAGACAAAGGACTGCAAAGTCTTTTGGTGATGATTTCACTGTGTATCTCGTGGATGATACTCCTAAAACCATTGTAGAAGCATTTGCATCTCCTAATGCAGATGATTGGAAAGAGGTTGTCCACAGCGAGATGGACTCCATTCTTTCTAATGGTACTTAGGAGGTTGTTGACAAACCATATGGTTGCAAACCTGTGGGTTGCAAGTGGGTGTTCAAGAAGAAGCTCAAGCCTGATGGTACTATTGATAAGTATAAGGCTCGACTTGTTGCTAAGGGCTATAAACAGAAAGAAGGTGAAGATTTCTTTGGTACTTATTCACCTGTTGCTAGAATGACCACTATTCGAGTTTTACTCTCTCTGGCTGCCTCGCATGGTCTTCTCGTCCATCAGATGGACGTTAAGGCAGCTTTCCTCAATGGAGAGTTGGACGTGGAAATCTATATGGATTAGCCAGATGGTTTTGTAATTAAGGGTCAAGAAGGCAGGTGTGTAAGTTGTTGACATCTTTGTATGGTCTGCAACAAGCTCCTAAGCAATGGCATGAGAAGTTTAATTCAACTCTCATATCAGCAGACTTTAGTGTCGATGAGGCTGATAAATGTGTGTACTACCACTATAGTGGGGGTCAGGGAGTTATATTATGCTTGTATGTTGATGACATACTGATCTTTGGAACAAACCTTGGCGTGATTCATTAGGTCAAGTCGTTCTTGTATCAAAGCTTTGACATGAAAAATCTGGGAGAGGCTGATGTTATTCTGAACATCAAGCTAATCAAAGGTGAGAATGGGGTTACTCTGACGCAGTCTCATTATGTAGAGAAGGTCTTGATCCGGTTTGGCTATAAGGACAGCAAGCCTTCTCCAACACCTTATGATCCCAGTGTGATCCTTCAAAAAATAAAGGAGTTGGTACAGATCAATTGAGATATTCTCAGATCATTGGATCACTCATGACTTAGCTAGTGCTACGAGGCCTGATATCTTATATGCTGTGAGCAAACAGAGCCGGTTTACCTCTAATCTGGGAGAAGCTCATTGGCATGCGCTTAAAAGAGTCATGCTCTATCTGGTTGGCACTATGAACTATTCGCTTCACTATTCTGGGTATCCTACGGTACTTGAGGGATATAGTGATTCAAACTGGATATCTGATGCGGATGAGATTTATGCCACAAGTGGATACATTTTCACTTTGGGTGGTGCTGCTGTTTCATGGAGGTCATGCAAACATACTATCTTAACCAGATCTACTATGGAAGCAGAGCTAACTGCACTAGATACAGCTACCGTTGAGGCCGATTGGCTACGAGAGCTCTTGATGGACTTGCCTATTGTTGAAAAACCTGTGCCGGCAATCCTTATGAAACAATCAAACGGGTCTCAAGAAGAGGGAAAGACTTGGCAAGTTCGAGAAGAGGACCGACGTGGGCATTCTTGTCGGTTACTCGGGCTCGGCCAAAGCTTATCGGGTTTACAACACCTCTACCGGCTTTGTTGAAGAAACCTATGATGTGCAATTTGATGAGTCTCACGGGTCTCAAGAAGACCCTCCTTCTTCTCATATTGTAGGTGATGAACCCGTGGAGGAAGCTTTGGAGAACATGCCTATTGGTGAAGTTATTCCTCGTGAAGATGAACCTCCGACACCTCCTCCAACAACTTCATCAAGTGGACCTTCTACGAGCACATCTCAAGAGAATCCAAGCTCTCCCTCAAGTGAACAACATCAAGCACCTTCAAGTGATCCGCAACAAGCATCTTCGAGTCAAGCTACTCCAAATGAACCGCAACAAGCGTCATCAAGTCTACCTCATGCAACTACGAGCCAAGCTTCACCGAGCAATCAAGAACAAGCACAATCTACTTCAACTCAAGATGATGGCTCGGGTTCACCTCTTCGACAACAAGACACTCACATCTCTAGGGAGCAAGCCGCAAGAGATGCGCAAGATACTTCGCCGGCTCCTCCTCCTCCTCGACAAGAACCTTCAAGGAAGCACAAACCCATTGCTCGGGATCATTCACGTGATCTCATCATTGGGAGTCCTTCTCAAGGGATAAAGACTAGGAGAAGTCAATATAAACCTAATTATGTTGATGAAGCTAACATTGTTGAGAATTTCTCTTTTGTCTCTACCCTAGAGCCGAAGACGATCGAGGAAGCCTTGAAAGACCACAAGTGGGTGCTATCCATGCAAGAGGAGCTCAACAACTTCAAGAGGAATGATGTTTGGAAGTTGGTGAAACGGCCCAAGCGATCCAATGTCATTGGCGCTAAGTGGGTCTTCAAGAACAAGCAAGATGAGAAGGGAGCAATCGTGAGGAACAAGGCAAGACTCGTGGCGAAGGGCTACTCTCAAGTTGAAGGCATCGATTTTGACGAGACTTTCGCCCCCGTCGCTCGTCTTGAGGCTATAAGAACACTTCTTGCTTATGCGTCTCATTTTGATTTTAAACTTCACCAAATGGATGTGAAAAGTGCATTTCTCAATGGACTAATCAATGAAGAAGTTTATGTAGAGTAACCTCCCGGCTTCGAGGACCCCGAGCATCCGGACCATGTGTACAAGCTCAAGAAGGCTCTCCACGGACTCAAACAAGCACCAAGAGCATGGTATGAACGACTTCGAGATCATCTCATCCCAAAGGCTACAAGATCGGTAGTATCGACAACACTCTCTTTACTAAGCATATTGGTGATGATCTCTTTGTTTGTCAAATCTATGGTTGATGATATCATCTATGGCTCCACTAACGAAATCTATAATGATGAGTTCCGTGCTCTTATGAAGAAAGAGTTGAGATGTCCATGATAGGGTGAACTTCATGTCTTCCTCGGTTTTCAAGTCAAGCAAATGAAGGAGGGCACGTTCATCTACCAAGAGAAGTACACTCGGGATCTTCTTAAGAGATTCGGCATGGAAGACTCCAAGTCCTACGACACACCTATGGCTACAAGTGTCCCTCTTGATGTGGATGTAAAAGGTTTATACCGGTGGATCCTAAACTCTATCGTTCTATGATTGGCTCACTTCTTTACCTTACGCATCTAGACCGGATATCATGTTTAGTGGTTGCCTTTGTGCTCGTTATCAAGCTAACCCCAAGGAGTCCCATATGAGTGCCGTGAAAAGAATTCTTAGGTACATCAAGAGTACTCCTACAATGGGCCTATGGTATCCAAAAGGCTCGGACTTTGGACTGTTGGCTATGCGGACTCGGATTTCGCCGGATGCAAAGTGAGTAGAAAGAGTACCTCCGGTGGATGCCAATTTCTTGGACAATCACTCATCTCATGGAGTTCCAAGAAACAAAATTGTGTGGCTATCTCCACGGCGGAGGCGGAATATTTGGCGGCCGGTGCTTGTTGTGCTCAACTCCTATACATGAAGCAAACCCTATGGACTATGGATTATCTTGGGCAAGTACCTCTCTATTGTGATAGCGAGAGTGCTATCAATATGGCTCTCAACAAGGTGATCACGGTCATGCCAAGCACATTGAAGTCAAGCATCATTCATTCGAGATCATGTGGCCAAGAAGGATATTGAATTGATTGGTGTGCGGACTCATGAACAATTGGCGGACATCTTCACCAAGCCATTTGACAAGAAGACCTTTTGTAAGCTCCGGGGGGAGAGAACTTAATGTTCTTGACCTCTCCGACTTCACTTGATATCCTTGAGCTTACTTTTGTATATATGTATATATACTTTGCTTGTTTTGTTTGTGTTTTGTGTTTTTGTGTGTTCTTCTTGTTTTGTAGACCAACGACTAACCTACTTGAGATAGCAATGAGCATGGGTTAAGCTTGGGATTGGTGGCACTTGGCTCCCGAGGCTTTGAAGAATGGCTCGTTGTGATCAAGCTCATGGAGGGTTCAAACTTGTTGTTGGTAACTTCGCTCTTAGCTTTCTCTTGTTTTACCCTTATAGCATCATGCATTGTACACTTTCATTCTTGCATTCGCATCATGCATCTTGCATAAGTGTCTCGGCGCCGAGCACCCATCTAGGGGGAGTTGCTTATTCAAATATGAGTATAGACCTCCTATGATGAATTTATAGCAATGCTATATGAGCTTCATGCCCATTGAACCAAGTTTTGAGCTCCAAGGTTAAATCCACTTGCGCGGCTCAAAGTCTAAGGGTTCATACATTCCATCATCATCAACTAACCCCTATGTATTCAAGACAATATTCTTTTGAGAATGTGTGTAGGGATAATTGTTGGGAGATGGAGAATCACGGATCAAGGGGGAGCTTCACGCCAAATCAAGTAACTCATTTTCCCACTTGTCCCATATATATTTACACTAACCTTTTCTCCCCTGGAAAGAGATTCTTTGGGTGATAGATGCCAAAGGGGGAGAAGAGTTGGGCTTAATGATCGAGCAAGTATATGGGGGAGAAGAGTTCGAGCGGAGAAGAGTTGGGGAAGAAGAGAGTT
>JAAXCT010002674.1:0-61069 GCA_012490785.1 Eragrostis nindensis | reverse complement strand
GTTATGCTAGTGGAATATGCAAATAAATATGCCCATTTTCTTTATGAGGTAATAGAATATGCTGTCTACTAGGCTAGAATATATATAAAGCATACTAATGCCTAAAGTAGAAAAGCCCCCGCATAGATTGCCAAAGAACAGAACACGGATGATTGGACTTATTCGAATGTATTAGCACATATCACCGCAAACAATTTGCATAGTATAACAAGTTGTGATATCTTTGTTAGCTTTCTTAGTTGATTAATCCATGCCTTCTTCTCCACTTCAAGTTATCTAGACATGACGAATATATTGAGCCAGTGCACAGAATTATTTCTTAAATAGTACTCCTCTCTCCTCAAAATTAAGTCCATATTATGCTGCAAACTTCAAACATTGATAACTTTCGACTGACAATATATAAGCTTAGTGCATCTCAAGAGAGGACCAAAAGCAACCCAAAATATTGCAGGGGTTTAGACAGGTCTCCAGGACCCCCCAAAACTTCTCAACTTGTGGTTCTTCCAAAATCAGCTCCATTGGTAGATAGAAATATGGGAAGCCTTGGCGCCCCCGAAAAAAGACCTCCAACAGACTCACAGCTGATGATGGTGACCAAATTCAAAAAATTGTCAAATTGAGGCCCTTTTTAGTGTACTATTGGAGCAGGGGTGGGATTTTTATGGTGGCCCCCAACCAAAGATTATTGTTTTTGGTGGGGGGGGGGGGGGTGGGCAATTTTTATTAGCACTCTTGTAGATGCTCTTAATTAGTAGTAATAAAAAGTACATAATGCATATATTTATAGTTTAATGTAGAATATTATGGTTATGATTTTGTCTCTTCCAATATACTTAGGAGGAATTATGGTCAAATAAACCTTAAAAGACATGTCCGTCAAATATTGTTTTATAAAATTGAAAAAAGGAGTATGCTATCCAATCCCTCTGATCTCATTGAAACATGACATTTTGCATGAAGCTATGGTTTAAAAAGTTAACTTTGTCTACCATTGTACTTTGATTATAAAAACCTGATTTAGTTATTAGAAATATGACACTATTGTGCACGAGAGGCAGGAGTTTAGTCCGGCCTTACTTGGTAGCTTAGCTAGGTTTAAACATACAAGCCTAAGTTGGTTACACCACCCGTCTTGGGAAGGTTCATTGAGTAGGTTTAAGCCAGTTTAGACTCTAGTTAGGATGTTAAGAAAAACTATACTTAATTAGCAATGTTTCGAAATTCAGATAGTTTGAGAAACAAGGGTTTGTGTCTAGGAGAGTAATTGCAAAAATTAATGTGACTATTACCATGTTCTTATATATATTTGTGTCAGTTATATATCTATAAAACTTAATATGGTTGAATGCACTAATTCTCTAAAAAGTTCGGCTACTTTGTGGTAGGAGCATATGTATACAATGATGCAAATATCAGAGGCACACATAAAAGGTTCCAAACAGAATTCGAGTCGTGCTAATTTGCATGCCAATGAGCGATTGAGAAGCAAAGAATAATAGAATTGTGCCTGCTGCCTACCAATATTTGACAGATCCAAAGTAGCCGAAAGGCTAAACTACAAGGGTCATTCCATTCCATTGCCAATCACCCCCTCCTCTTCCTTTCATTCATAGGAATCGTTAACTCGATCAATATCAATCGAATAGAAAGCTGATTACAAGCGTGCTTTTCCTAGGTAGCTTAGCTGCTAGCCTAGGTACATAGGTTGACAGCTAGTTTGACAATTGAGTGTACATGCTAAGTGAGAACCGAATAATGAAGAGTATAATAATGGTGAGAGGTGGAAGCTTCAAGCATGTGAACCACACTGTCATCAGCGTAGAAATTGCGATTTGCGACTTGCGTGAAAAATTGGGTAATCTACATAGGAAACTTGATTCATTTCGCTTTTTACAAATCACGCTTTTTAGGGGGCTACACGCGCTAGCAGCTAGATAGTCCGTGCATTCATCAGAAAAGGAGCGATTATTTTGGACTATGTAGGAAAGCTTGAAAATCTTCAAAATTAGATGTATGAACGCCATAAAATATCAATTGCAAGTTTTATCTCAAGATAGTTCCACAATGTTAGGCTTTTGTTTGAATTATATTTACCTAGGCCCTCGTTTGTAGGGTTTCAGTTCTTCAAAATAAGAAACGTTTTCTGGTTTCTACGAACTGTGGAACCAGAAACCTGCAGTACTTTGATTTTTGGTTCCTAGTTAAACATGAGAAGCATTGTGCTTTAAGAAACTGAAAGCCAACCATACGCACCCTAGCTGTTTGATGTTTGTGCTCCTGTTCAAAGCACCGTGTTACATGACATAGTGTCGAAAAAAATATAACTCGGTCATAACAAGCAAAGCAATGCAACTTTTACTTGGGCGGCATGGGGCTTATACAATTCGACACAACACTTGTCCCCTAAGCTAGTATATTATGTTTGGTTGATGGACTTGTTTATATGTTAGGATTTGATTCTCCTGTGGCAAATAAAGATAAACAAGTAAAGTCCAGAATCCTTTGATTGCATGAACTGGAATAGCATTTCATAATTAGGTTGAGAAAAGAGCCAAGTCGGTTGTAAACAATAGCAAAAAAGGGGGAAGGATGGGGCTTAATACGTGGCAGCGGCCACTTTACACATTCAATCAAATATTCCCACTAGATCATCTTGTAGAAGATTTACAAAGTTTTCTGTAAAGGAAGATGAAGATCTTTTGAGTGGAACGACGAAGAAGAAATAACGGTATTATTTCTAGAAGGGCTATCAAAGCCCAAAGTTCCAAGAAGTTTCCCGTGCGGCACACTGGCTTCATTCAAAAATGAAACCAGTCACATCTGTATATATGTAGGATGTTCTTAATTAGAAAAATACTAGTACTTACTAATGCAATGTTGCACATCATGACTAGTGCACTTCAAATCAAGGAAAAAATGCGGCTTATGAATTTAACATGCCCAGTGCGCCGCAGAATATAAAGACACGTTCATTTCTTTGACAGTAAAACTCCTAGAGCATATATATTCTTACACTCCAGCAGGAGCCAGGAGAACACAATTTGAAACGTGCTAGCTGCCATTGCCGGTAAGTATATCTATGCTATATCCTGTAATACAGTATCTGGTCAAACACTGCAGACGCTACGTGGTATGCATATGCCGTACAAAACGTTCGCCATTTGCTGCTTGCATTGTACGCATGCATGCGTGCACCCTGACGCGGCGACATCGTTCGTCATACTATCGTCTTCTCGTCATACTTATCGTCTTCTATTCTGATCCATGCGTGCGAAGGGCTAGTCATCAGCGGATCAGATCGATGGAATCTATCGACGAAGTTCATGGGTGTGCAGAACTTTTGCGCGTCGAGGTATGGTTCCTCGCAGCAGAGACAACGATCGATCGAATCAGCACAGACGACGGCTGGAGCGGTCATCAGTCAAAGCTTATCGCCGTAATGGGAATGTGTAAGAGATTTCAGTATTCTTCATCAGTGACAGGTCCGATCTTGACGGGTAAAAGATGCAGGGATAATATGCCGGCCCGCCTCGTTTTCGTTCATATGCGTGTCAAGCGAACATTCCAGCAGCCCACAGGCTCGATCTCTGAAGCAGGAGATCGATTTGGTTGGTGACTAGGAGCTCTAATCTCCCACGGTTTGCACCCTTCTGTCAAACATGCGTAGGGCATTGTTTTTTAGCCTCTGATAGAACCTTCTTTTCATGTCATGTATAAGATGCACCACTACAGAGAGACTTGCATCAGACGTGAACGTATGATCACACACCTCTCAAAGCAATCCGAGACTAACCCACTCCTGATGCCTTAATGAAATTGTTTATATTGTGTGTACAAAGTTGATGTAAATAAATTATACTCAAGTTTTATCACACGACACACAAAATGATATAACAAAATATACTAATGATATTTACTCATAATTGCTATATGAAATTAAACTAAAGTTTTTACTAATCTAAGATCTACCAAATTTATATTTCTAAAGAAGTGATATTAGCCATATATGCACTATAATATTACCTATTTTGGTTATCTTTTAAATGTATACCTATGTGAGAATGATGAATAGATACATTTTTTTTTGAGCCTAGATGAATAGATACATGTAAGTTCAAAATGAAAAGAACAAAACAATACCGGGCTGTTTCGTAGTTCAGCCCAACCCTAATAAGCTCATGCCCAAAATGCCCCTCAACGCTAATGGCCACACAGAAAATTCGAGGCACGCCAGAATAGCAGAGTAAGACAAGGTTCAAAAAAAGAATAGCAGAGTAGACAGCCCAGGTTGGTGACCCACGAGGCCACGACGACCCCGCCGGCGGCGCCGGGCAGACCACGGGCCGCGAGCGGGTCGCGCGTTAAGCGCTCGCGCCATAGATTATCTCGCTTCTGAGACGGAGTTGCTAGTATAAGGAGTAGTCCGGCCCGAAGTCGCAACTACTACTATCCGAGAAACCTCCTCCTATGCCTCCATAAATCGATCCCCTCCCAACCCTAGTGCTACAGAGTGCCCTCAACTGGCGGCTGCACACATCAGGCTCGCCGTCGCCTCCTCGTCGCCGTTGCCTCTTGTCGTGCGCCTTCAGATCGGACGCTCTTCCGGTATGCTCTGTTCTTACGTCTCTCTCTTCCATTTTTTTCCCCCCTTTCATTTTTTTATTTAGGAATGATTTCAGCTTAATACTTTCAGCTATATTCGATTCAGCGGCTGTAATTGCTTCCACTATGGTTCGATTGCTGGTACCATTGAATATTCCATCTTTTGATTTGATTTCTTTCGGTACAACCAAGATTTTGGCGTGGCCGTGTGGTTAAGTGCTGTGGCCATGGCCATGCTCCGTGTAGCCCTTTCATGCCTGATGCTTCAACCTGGGCTGTCTGATGATGAAAATGACTTTCCTGGGCTGTTTGATTACGCAAATGACCTACCTGGGCTGGTTACTAAGAGAATGATCATCAACCTGGGTGGTCTGATGAAGAAGACGATGTGCTTAGTATTCCGGATGATGATGGACTTGCCGAACGGTACGTCATCAGTAATTTCTTTCGTGCACATAGTACTTCATATCTGTTACATAATGTCATCATGTTAGACCTGGTTTGTAACATGCAAATTGCACTGGATTCCTGTGGTAATTAATTGTTTCCATGTGTTTCAGAACAGGGCTTAAAAAAGGCATTTCCTTCAAAAAATTATATTACTGCATCTGTCGATACTAGTATACTGTTTTCACAATGTATTGTTAGTAACGAATCATCTTAAAACTTGTGGGGATCTGGTTAGACACCTAATTTGTTGTTGAAAGGAAAGTCACAGTGTTTATAATTCTTTTAAATCGTTCTTTATATTTAAACCTTGAAACTGATCTACCTGCCATGCTGCTTAAAAAAGGACCAAGTGCATATTCATTGTTGAATCGTAATTGATATATGTTTTGTTGCTATCAGTGGTACGGTTTTTTGACAACTAGGTCCAATGGACCATGAAGAGAGATTAAATTGATGAAATCTTCGTTTGGCATTCCGTGTGAACCTCAATGTTATTGTGCCGTCGATCTACTGCCTGAATGCACAAGGGACCTGAGGCATGTTGGTGATCAAGTGTGGCACTATTATTATCGCATGAATAAAATTTCCGAAAGTAAGTTATCTCCTCCCATCTCACAGTCTCCTATCAATTCTCCAATACACTAGCTTACCTTTGCTGTTTTACAGATCCAAATTGGTGGTTCCTCAACTATTTCTCTTAGGTCCATTTGTATTTTACTGTCAAGACTATTCATATATTTAATTTTTTCTAATACTAATTTAAATACAATGGTTGTGCGATATTACGGTAGTGAGCATATAATTATAAGCGTATGTTTTTATAAAAATTCACCTATATGCAAGAAGATATCTTGAAATTACATTTTTTTGCACCATTATTAATAGAATTGCAGTTTTGACTATAAGAAAACTGTATCTTTGACGTACATTGTTAAGTGTGTTGTTATATAACAATTTCTGCATGTCAACAATATGCGTTACGTCTGACCCTTTATGTTTGACATGCATAATCACCTTGTCTAACAACGACAAAGTTGATGTTATGTGAGCCAAAAAAGTGTACCTTCTAATAAATTGTGCAAATCATATGTAGTTATGTGAGTGGTTTTTGTGCCAAATATACCCTGTGTTCGGTGTTGCCGCACCTATAAAGGGTCAGCCTGATGCACGTAGCTCCCTCTTTCGTAGGGTCCGGGGAAGGTTCCGACCACTTTGCCGCACCTAGCAACATTTAAATTTTATTAGGATATAATTGAGCATCTTGGTTTTTATACATGAATCTAATCTACTTTGCAACAACATTATGTATCATTGTTCAAATTCCATCGCAATGCATGGTTAGTCGATTTGGCTTCTACTGATCCTTTTCTGTTCTTTTTCCTCTAGCTGACCTGCCGCCTATGCGTTACACACGGTGCGAAGGGAATCGATGCTTTCATCAGCCAACCCCTATTCTACAAATTTTCAATATGAAGTTGCAATCCTGGCAAGCAGATCTGACTGGTCCAATCGACGTGTATGGCATTGTTGCTATACGTGATGGTGAGGACTATTGTCGTAATTATCTTTTCAATCGACCCCGAGAAAACCCACTTGATATTAGCACTGTAAGTAATCTGCGCCTTTGATTTGATGTTATGCTTTGGAGTTCATCATCTTTCATTGCTCAAGAAATTCATCTTAATATAACTGTTATAGATATACTTCCAAATTTGAGGAATAATGTGCAAATAGTTATCAATCTATAAATTTATTACCACGTAATACAAGTGTGTAAATATTTATGATAGTATATTGTGATATTTATGCACTATGTTTATTGCCTGTTATGAAATATAGTTATTTATGATATATTCTTGTTTTCTTGTAAAATTGTAGACTGATGGCCATATCCGCTTGTTGAGCCCTAAAAGAGGCATGTCTATGAATTTAATTGTCTGCTTGAAGTTGATATCAGAATGAAAACAGTTGAGGATGATATATACGACAAGACTCTTGTCGATGGATGCATGGAATTAGTTGAAGGTCGTGTATCCTTTGAGACATTCTTTAGACACACCTATGAGGGGCCCATTTGGTTGTGCGGTTTTTGATATGATTATATTTGACATGGGTGTTTGAGGCAAACTATTCAACTCGACTTCTTGGACATACCTCAAGGCTGGTTCATATGCAAATGTTGGTTATACTACTATAGGGAAGAATTTTTATGACTTCATTGCAAAAATTGTGAATTCGACAGCATCATCAACTCGGTCGGGAGCTTCCGCGGTATTTTGTAGCAGCTATGCAAATGGGTGATAACTTTCTTGTTGACTTCAGGAGGGAAAGGCACCTCTTAATTTAAGTCAATTCTTCATGGCACCGAGGAAAAAGAATACTCTTTCCACAATGGCGCACTGGTGTCCGTGAAAGTGTCCTGGTCGCAGCTTTCTTCTGAAGTAATGTGATGTTACTGATGTAGTGTGGGTGTTTCTAATTATCCCATACCATTTTTTTCTATGTGGAGGAGACTTAATGTGACAACCAAGAAAAACTTCCGGTACCGAGTAAAACGAATAAATTTCATAAAACTCTAGTATGTTTTGTGGTACTTGTTCATGATACCAATCTATTTATGTTTGTGTCACGTGACCTCAGCTTTTGTGGTTCTAATACAATAAATATAATATGGCATGCACGTGTTGCATTAATGTTTGGGGGATTACATGTCATGATCCAACTTATTGACTCTATCAATCAAATTGACTAGAATACTCAAATCATGCAAGAATCTCATATTATAGTTTAAATTTTCAACATAACGATTTTGGGGGGAAAATAGTAGCAGAAAACTTGTGGTTAAGTGAAATAAGGCAAAATACATGAGGTTTTATGACAAAGGACAAAACATCGGGTTTTACGAAATTTACTTAAAAAGGATAAATGAGAACAATATGAGCTTCAAATTCCACTTGTAAGTCGAGAAACAATAAAGACAAATCTCAGTCGGGTGTATGTTTGCACCGATGGAAATTGTTTGAGTAAATTGAGTCATCATTTTGTTTAGAGTGTAAATGACAAAGTGAATTGTTGGAGAGAGTAAAATAGACTTTTTTCAAAATTATATAGTTAGGTGAATAATGAGCAGTCAATCACTGAATGCACGTCTTTTTAACAAAAAGCGAGGATGCCATGCTAAAAAAAGTTAGATGCTACTCTCTGTCTCTCTTCCTTTTCTTTTTTTTTTCAAAGGAAATTTTGCGGGACACTCTAAAAATTTGTTCGACGAACACTAGGTGTCGGTGTTTAGTAACTTGCCAACGAGTAAATTTGTACGCGGCTCGACTACGATTGGTGGGTTGCGAGGTGAGACGGTGGATTATACTGATTCATGCCGAGTAGGCCTACGTCCAGTTCGTGGTTCGATTTGATTGCTCATAGTAGGGGTTACAAGAGGGGCGAGAGAGGGAGGCTCCTCTATCTGTCTGTTCATGGGGTGAAGTGGGTGTCTATCTCAGCCGAATGAGAGCCTCCTCCCCCCTGGGCTCGGCCTCTCCTTTTATAGTTCAAGGTGAGGCGATTACAGATGGAGGAAAGAAGAAAAGAAAGAGAGGAGGCGGAGTCGAGCGCCCTTGACCAGATGCTTGTCTTCCTCCACCGCGGTCCGCGTCCCGTCCCGAGTACTGTGGCGTGCCCATCACCTGAAATGGCGCTGTGTTGCACTATGCGACATTTTCGAACCCCTGTGGGGTTCGGCGACGGTCATTCCCGCGACAGGACTCAACTGTTGTAGTGTACTTAGCTTGCTTGGACGCCGCGTCGCGCCTGGCGGATGTGATGAGCCCATTCCTCGTGCGTAAGCCACAACGTTCTATTCCACAAACTAGAAGTTAATGCGAGCGTGTAGTTTCCCGGATCGAGTCGGTCGTGAAGTATCGAATTGACCAGATCGTCGTCCCATGGATAGGTCCGGTATCCGACCACGGTAGTCGGATACGGTACGGGCCGACCTCCTCGACCATTTCCGACCCCTACCAGGGCGAACGGTTGAGGGGCGGTGGCCTGCCGGAGTTTATCGCAGCCGTCGCTCAACTCCGCCCGAGTCGATCTTGCCTGAGAGGGAGTCCGGAACGGAAGTCGTGGACGACGGCCTGCACAGGTCGTGGACCCTTCGAGGGCCCCGTGTTGTCCTTTAGAGAAACCGCGGCCGACTTCCCCCAACGCATGAGCCATGCGGGTGAGGCCTTAGTCGGGAGTGCGGGCGGTCCACCGCCCCGTGGCACTGGGCCCCTTCGGTGGGCCCGATGACTGAGCCCTATCTCTTTGCGGTAGTTGGGCGTGTCTTTGTACTCGATACGCATCGGGTATAGTACTCGATACCCAGAAAATGGGTATCCGACACTAGGAAATTGTGGTTTTTATCTGCAGAACATTTCAGAAAGAAAAGTGGCCATCTACAATTTTTTTTAATCTCAATACACAAAATATATTTTAACTTGAAAATTGACACAAGCTTACATTACTGTATTCCCTATACATGTTGTTTTTTAACATATTTGTTGTTAATTGTTTGCATAACTTTTAACTAAGAAATAGTTATTGTTAAAATAAAACTATGCCAATAATTGGTGAAAAATCAAGGAAAAATCATATAGACAGAAATGCGACAATGTAAATTTCAAGATATGATATATTTTGTGTATTGACATTTTTTTTAAGAAAAATAGTCACTTCACCTGCTACAGTGTCTTACAGACAAAAGCCGCAATTTCTCTGTGCGGGAGGCAAATTAGAAAGCAATGATGTCCCACATACAAAACCATGTATTACCAAAATTATATTTTAGAAACTAGGTGGCTTCTAGAAAGTGGACAAGAACTGATTTGTTTGGAATCCTTCCGATTCTAATTTTTTGTTTATTGAGAAACATTGAGGGCTTGTTTGGTAGGGCTGTGGCTGTGCGGCTTCGGCTGTGGCCTTTGTCTTCTTTGAAAAAATGGTTCTGCTGGCGGTTGTGCTTAAAACGTTTGGGAAAATGGCTTTTTCTGCAGCTTCTCCATATTTTTAGGGACAAATATGGAAAGATGAGGGCGCTTCAATTAGAATTGTTGTCCTAATGACAACAATTTAATTAAAAATGGAGAAATTAGTAATTTGCGTTTTGAATTCTAATCACTGTACAGTTGAAGTACATATCTAGCATATATTTTTTGGGTAATAATCAAGTAGTACATGCACATTTTTTTTTATGCAACTGACGGGTGCGGACCACTCAGTAAGCACACACATAACGCTACAGATGCAAGCCTGCCTGCATGATGCACTATATTTGTAAGTGCATCTTCACTTACTATACATGTTCACTTTTTTAAAAATAAACTATACATGTTTCACGTTCATGCCGATTCTAGTGAAGAGGGGCGATCTATGTACTGATGAGACGACAGTCCAGGGTTAAAACTTAAATTAAAGGCATGTCGACTAGCAGTTAAGATGCACAATTATTAATAATTCAAATGACATGTGCATAAATCAAGCGAAGCAGCATACCCCTGGGTATGTCTTACGTATGATGTACAAATACTAGATGTACATATAATTGGGGTATAATTTAATTTTCTAGAATGAGTGTTGTGTAATACCACTCAGGAATCAGGATAGGAGTACAATCTAGGAGGTTTATGTAATTGGAGCGTTTTATCCATATTTTGTGGAAGTCACAAGTGTTTTAACCGTGTTGCTTGACGCAGATACTCTTCTGTTTTTATTGACCATTCATCTTAACTATAAATATTATAGGACGCAGTTGATTTATGGAGCAATTTTTATATAACTTATGAACCTAACTTCTAAAAAGTTATGAACGAACTTTTATTCTAAACGGTTTCCTTAACTTATGAACGAACTTCTATTCAAACGATTTTTTAAACTTGTGAACAAACTTATATTCAAACTATTTGTCGAACTCATGAACAAACTTCTTTTTAAAATATTTTTGAACTAATTAACAAACTCCTATTCAAACTTGAAAGAAGAAGCACGGAAGATCAACCAGGAGCAGCAGGACGATGACGATGGGAGTATATATTACACACCTATTTTTTAAAGTTCTTATAAAATATAGAGTTAACGAAATTTCTTAGTAAAATTGAGACGCCAATTTTTTTATTTTAAATAATTAATAATTATGGAATTTAAAAGTGGTAATTCGGGGTGAGAATTTTAAAATGGCAAGGACGCTAAGAAAAACAATGTCAGAAACTGGACTCTTACCCCTTATAGCGTCCTTACTATTCTTGAAATTCTCACACTGAATTACTACTTTTAAAATTCCATAATTATTAACTACTGAAAATAAAAAAGTCGGATTCAGACACGCCCTATCTCCCGATCAACAAAATTCATCCCGGCCCCAAAACGACTCTTTTCTCCTGCACCGCTCACGCGAAACGCTCTCCTAGGGTTCCTCCGCCGCCGCCGGGCCCCCCTCCCTTCCCTCCGGCGTCCTCGCCGGCGTGGAACGGAGAGGAAGCCCCCCACCCAATAGATCTAGTTAGTAGTAGTAGTAGTCGTCGTCTAGGTGTTCTCCAGTTGTTTGCCTAGTGGGCCATGTGCCACCGCCTCACCTCCAAGTTCTGACGGCCGCCATTGCTGCCGTCCTCGAGCTTTGTCTCGTCGCCGGCAGCTTCCTACCAAGTGACGGCACCTTGTATCTGGAGGTGAGTACAAATAAAGCAGTAGTAGCTCCTCACCTCGCCCCCACACCCCTGCCGCCCTCCATCTTCGCCGTCGGCGGCCATCAAGTTTCACGTTGTTTGCCACCAGATCCGTGACTCTTCGCGCGAGATCCGGCGGCGGCGCCCATGGATCCGGCCCCGACAGCTTCACCTCCCACTTCGTCGTCTCCCCCCCCCCCCCCCCCCCTCCCTTCCTTTCCTCATGCGTTAGGGGCCTCCAATGAGGTCAACCTCACCGCCTTGGTGAGATCCGGTCTCGAACCCCCCGGGCAGGCCATGCTCTGCTTGCAGCCCATGGCATGCCTTGCTGTGGATGTATGGCCGTATCCTGGCCTAGGGTCTGGTCTCCTCCGGGAAAGGGGATCCGACTGCGATTGCGGTTCACCTCCTCCACCTCCGCCCCTGCAACATTCGCCGCAACGACCGTCCTCTGAGCACCAAAGCTCAGCTTTACTGACAAATTGCGCCGCCACGCCATCAACGACAAGTCTCAGCCTCTCCGGCGAACCTGCATCTATAAGCTTCATGACAATTGGAGTTAAGGAACCCCAAGGTATGAATGTGACTAATACTCTTTGCGAGATCTTATAGGTCATATGTGAAGAAATTCCGTCCGTTGGTGGTGTATGCCCACCACCATGAGCCTAATATCAAGGATGATTGGTTGCCTTCACCAACACAAGAACGGACTTGATGGAGTCGCGGAGAGAGAGAATCAAGGTTACGGACATGCTAGATCCAAGCAAGTATCGCTTGGATAGATGTTAGCTTGAGTCCATAGGAAAAACTGGATTATCAAGAGGGTTCGAGGTGTTTCTCTTAGTGCACACTAGTTGTAGAGATCATTGGATGCATGGTGAGACTCTCAGGGGCTAGGGTGGCAGAAGAGGAGTGAATGAACCAAGAATGAAGAAGTTGGAAGCAAGGATCGAAGAGATGATCAAGTTCCAGCAGAGACAAAGCCACGTATGATACGGTGACTGCGGCAGAGAAGGAGGTTTTCTGGCAGGAAGATGAAGAGGTCACCGTATGATATGGTGGGCACAGGAGAAAAGTCGAGTAACTTCGAGGATCTGGCAGATGAAGACTGGAGTAACGGTGAAGGTGTCACCGTATGATACGGTGAAGATGTCATCGTATCATACGGTGGACACTGTATCATACGATGGCATAGAAGGAGGAGTTCCTGGCAGTTGAAAGAAGTGAAGCCACCGTATATACGGTGATACCTGAAGCAGGAAGTCCAGAGATGGTGATGCTCTGGCAGGTGACAGAATGGCCATGATACGGTGCTCACCGTATCGTATAGTGGTTCCTACGTGACTTGGTTTTCTAGGCACTTTTGGACAACGGCTAGTTTCGGATTGGAGGCCTATATATAGTCGGTTGTTTTGTCCCTTTGAGATGCTCTTGGACCCAGAAAAGAGGGGAGATGCTGCCAAGAAGCCAAGTGAAGGAAGAGTGAAGCACTTGTGAAGGATTTGGAGTGATCCTAGTGCTTGGGAGAGTACAAGTTGCATCCTTTGATCTCTAGGCTAGTGTGAGTTTGAGAGACTCATCTAGGGCTGATACTTTTGGTCTATGGCGAGGACTAGACCGGTTAGGCGTCTGTGTTGAGCTTGCTAAAGATACTGTTGAAGCCGACACAAGTTTGTACATAGTCTTGGAGCTTCCCGTGCGAAAGAAACATCACTAGTGAAGCGCCATTTGGCACATCAAGTGCGAAGCCTTACCTCCGGAAGAGTACCCGGGAGCGGGACGTGTCCGCACATCACTCGGAGGGTGAGGTGTGCTCTAGGAGGGATGGCCATCGAGCGGAGGGACGGAGATCGAGACTCCGGCGTTAATGACCCAACGTGGAGTAGAAGAAGGCATCAACCTTCTGATACCACGGGAAAACATCATGAACACTTTCTATCCATTCTCCTTTACTATTTGCATTTACTTATCTTGTCATATATGATTGCTTGTAGTACTTGAATTGAGCTCTATCTTACTTGTGTGTTTCCCTTAGTACCTACTAGCTTTCACTAGAATTGCTAGGTTGTATTGCTCGTGTGCTTACTTGTTGTAGCCTATCTTGTAGTCCTAAGGACTCTACTTAGTGTGCCTAGTTATCTTGTCTTTACTTGTGCTTGTATCCTTCTAGCTAGTTGTGTGTTTATCATATATCTTGTGCTAGCTAGTAAACTATCTCTTGCTAGTATGGTGTGTATCTTGTCATCTAGATTCACTAATATCATAGGTTAAGGACTTTCCTTAGTGTGCCTTAACTTGTCATTATATTACTGCTAGGAGTTGAGTGGGTGATTGTGTTGCGAAAAGATTCTAGAGTGCACCGCTTCACCCCCTCCCCCCCCCCCCCCCCCCTCTCCCCTCTCGGTCACACGATCCTTACAGCATCCTCGACGTCCTCGACGACGATATGCGGTACTCGAGCCTATACAGACGATGACGGTGCTCAGTCCATTACGACTCGGATACAGTAAGTCTGGTTCGAAGAGATCTGCCACCTAAAGAGGGTGCTCTTTCCTTCGTTATGCGTCTGGATGAATTTCAACCATATATCAATGTTCACCGATGATGTCTGTAAACAAAGAAGGAACACCTCTCGACCAACCTCAGCTATCACAGCGAGGCCCCTTCCGACGATCTTCTGACAGCCAGTCCGTCGACTGTAGTTCCTGGACTCCAACGTCGTTGTATTTTTTGGATTACTCTATACCACATCCTTGACATACTCGAGCCTGTTCGGATTCATATCCTCATTGTTGGCATTCTAGTCGATCGGCTGCTCTTTTCTACACTCTTCATGTTAGAGGGCATGTATTTGGGCCTGATGACCCTTTGTTGTGGGACGCAGTTACTGCGCGTACAGACGCGCATTAAGGAGCGCGCGACCCTTCTCTTCGATTTCCACGTGTCCCACATTATTATCCATCAATAACGAATCGACATGTGTCCTTTTTAACAGAGAAAGTAGCAGGCTCCGTGTAGAAGCTGGACGTCGCTTTCGGATGACGTCATCGCATTAATTGCTCCATCCCAAAACTTTAAAATGTCATAACTCTTGCATACGACGTTCGTTTTCGATTCCGTTTTCACCATTGTGCTCTACGTGACGAGACGAACAAAATTAGATCCCATTTGCATATGTTCTAAATATTTTTTTCGTGCACTACAATATCACAGAAGTTACTACTATGTTTATACCATAAATTACTACATTGCAATTTTAAAAAATATATAGTAATTTATGTGGTAAGGATTGTAGCAACTTATGTTATGGACTAATGGCATACTAATAATTTGAAAAGTTATACTAGTATAAAGGTAGCAACTTCTGTTACTATGGTAGTAGCCACTTAGTATACATGTGTATAAATTTGTATATGAACTTATATACACATCAGTTGCTATCATAAAATATATTGTTGGTACACAATATATAACATAAGTAAGCATTACATAAGAGGTTAAAGATTTTACAATATTTATTACATTAGTTTCTATCATAATACGTTGAAAAAGTTGTTATATGGTAAAACCGTGTAGATTAGGTTTCTATAAAAATGTGAAACTAAACTTGCCAATCCATTCGTAGTAAATTTCAATATAAATCAGTATAACATGGTTATTTAACATAATATGAATAGCAACTTGTAGTAGATAACATAGTTCGTTTTAATCAAACTAGCATACAGTAGCGATTTGTGTTATATAGATAGTAATAACTTCGTGCAAAGATAGTAGTAACTTATGTTATAAAAAAAGTCTTCAAAATATATGAAAGTGGAATCTAGTTTTGTTCGTCTCAGTGAGTAGAGCACAACGGTGAAAATAGAATTGAAAACAGAAGTCGTATGTAAGAGATATAGTATTTTAAAGTTTCTATTTGAGTAATAAATGTGCTGACGTTATGCATGCAGTGAGTGTGGAGAGGACGCGCAATGTGGGTTTAGCGCGTACGGATGCGCCATAGACTTATCGTTTGTTGTGTCTGTAATTTGTAAAGCACACCCTTTATCTTAAAAAAAAAATCATCCCGAAGCCTCCCTCCCGGCCTATCGCACGGAGGTCCCGTGCAGACACTGGGCCTAGCAGTGTTTGGACCCACGTGTCAGTAGGCATGGCAAGCGTCAGAGGATCGGTGCCTTCCCCCCTACCCCCCGCATCTGAACAGGCGGCTCGTTCATCCCAAAGCAGGTGGCTTAGGTGGGGTTCGCGACGCGGACGCGCAGCCCAGCCGTCGCGGCGCGCGCCACCGTCGCCCAGCCAGCCGTGCTCCTCCACGACGTGCCGCGCGCCCCACACAACCCCGCCCTCCTCAGCTCCGAGCTCGAAGCGCCGCGCCGCCCCCGTCCCGGCCCCTCCACTGCCAGGTTTCGAGCCCCGTCCCGGGCCCTACGCCGACGATCTCCTCCTCTCCCTACGCCGACGGCTGGACCCCTGGGACCTCCCGACCGCTCAACCCCAGCGCGCCCCGGAATCTACGTCCCCTACGCTTGTTGACGATCGTGCGCCCTTCCCCGACCCGTTGGTGTAAAGAGCCTCAGGGAGTACACCGTCGGCGCCAGCCCCACGCAGCGCCTCCTCGCCTCGTCTCTCCTCGACGCCCTCACATCGTCGCCGCCGCCGCCTTTGCTAGCATCAAAAGAAAGGTTCGTCCCCTTAGATTAGCATGTTGGCGGCTGATTTGCTGCCCTAATTAAATCCTTCTCTAGTGGGCTACGGGTTTGCAGGGGGAATTTGTGTTATACTTTGCTGCAACTTAATTCGTGGTTCCTCCTATTCATCATGGTAGAGTGACACACTGACGCTTGTAGGATTTGGGAACCTCTTTGTGTTGAAATTAGAATGGTTCATTTGAGGAACCAGTGCAAGTTCAGGGCCATAATCATTAACTGTTAAGTTCAGTTTCCAAGACACTAGTTACAGATCCGTGTCGCCTGGCTTGGCAAGCCATAATCATTAACTGTTAAGTTCAGTTCAGGACCATGCTTGCAATTTTTTGCTGTCTTGCTGCAGCTGATGCTCTGGACATGCATGTTAAATATGCTCCATGTGTTGCAAACTTGCTGTTGGAGAATGATTTAACTATAATTGGTGGTCATGGTTCTGAAATCTTACATATTTGTAATTTCACTTTTATTACATAGATTGAATTGATGTGTTTCAGTTCTTTTCTGAATTTTTTTTGCCTTTAATTCTCTTTCATCAGGTATGTCATAAAACTAATTGTACCTCACCTCAATGTGCATTTACATTATCTGTTGCTCAGGCCATATGTGGAGTTCTTGGTTTTTTTGAGTGTTTATTTGCTCCCTTTGAATAATCCATATGACACTTTATCTACATTTTTTATGGTCTGAAATGCAGTTTCATCGAACATCAGCTCGTGCTGTAGGGCTACTATCTGGGAAAGGAAAGATTGGACCAGGTAAGAACGGTGTCTTTTCTGTTCCGTGTGAGACACGTGCAAGTGACATTTGAACTACCCTTTTTTCAATGAGCCTTGTAGAATATACCTAGCAGGAAACCACAAAGCATTACTTTATCCACGAGTTTGCTTTTATAGAGTTAGATTCACATGGCATGATTTATTATCAGCTATATTTTTGTTTCCAATATACTTGAGTTTTGGAAGGACAACAGATTGACTTCTAATATTGAGTGTTCACTTTGCTCCATTTGAATCTTCCATGTGACAGTGTATCTGCATTGTTTGTCATCTGAAATGCAGTTTCCTCTTGTAGTGCAGTAGTAGCATTTGGTTTTGGGATCACTATCTGGGAAAGGGGAGCTATTGGTCAGAGATTCTTCTACACCGCTGTGAGAAGGTACTGTTTAAATGATTTTGATATTTAAACTACTTGGGTTTGAAGGAGCCTTGTAGAATGTACCTACTAGGAAGACATAAATTGTCAGTAGCCAACGGTAATGTCAAATGCTGCTGCCATGTTGTGCTAGTTACTACAAATTTCATGCCTCACATACTTAGAAACAACTGATCCATGCTGCTCTATGGTTTGATCTATATTGTTTAATGCGATGCATCCATTATTCTGGTTGTGTTTCTTATTGTGATTGTTTTTAGGGCCCGGATGAAGTGCTTGAACTAAGAATTTTCATAATTGTGGACAATATTTCCCGATAGTCTAGATGTGCACTCAAGCTTTATGCATAAGGCCTCTTGAGCCTAGCTGAATTAGTATGAAATGTCAATGGCTGGTGTATATCAGCTCTGCATGAATACATAACTATGAATAATGGAAATATAGGGTGCCCTGAACTATAGAGGGAGTTTTATTATTTAGCTGTATATTCCGAGTTAGAATGGTTTTGAAAATCCAAAATAAATTATCTCCACATAGAACAAATTCGTTGAAAATAGTATTTCTTCCTATTTATATCGGTCATTAGTGCAGTAATGCTTCACATGACATTTGTCATACACCAGTTCTTCTAATAATGTTTGCTATATATTTGATGAGGTTACAAACTGACTTGAGCTATAGCTTGTTCCAATGGCCACATGTCTTACTAGTATGGGAGGATATAGAAAAGTATATGTGATGAGTTGATACAGAAAAAAAAAGAAACAGCAACCATGGTCATATTGTTGGAGTGACTGCACTTGTTCCTTCAACTACTGTTCTAAAATCTGGGTAGACAATCCTAATTAGTCTAAAGAATATAATATGGTTGATTCCTTCTGGCCCTGGTGTCATAGTTTCCATGCAAGTTTAGCTTATGCAGTTCAGTATTCAATGCTTTAACTGTTGAACATCAAGTTGTCAAATGTTTGCAGATTATTCTTACGATTGCATATGTTTCTTTAATTTGTTTCTGGATTCAAATTTCTTCTAGGAGTTTGCTAAATGTTCTGTAAAATTGTGTTCTGCATAATACTTTCTGGTTAAGCACGAGCTTGCAGAATGTTTGCTAAAATTGTTTCTCCGTGAATGTTTGATTTCAAGTTAGCTATTTACGAGTTCGCCTAGTTTGTAGCATTTGTCTTTTACGGGAAATATAACTTGGTTAGTGTCAACTGTAACCAGCCAGCATCCATTGAGTTCGGTTCAGCATTTTAGCCAGTTTGTTTATTTCAACTTGATGTGTTTCTTTTTATAGATAAGATTAGTTGCTTGGTTATGTATTTCCTTTGCATAAAGGAGGTGCCTCATGCAATTGATATATAGCTGGCCATGTGACCCTTATGTCATGTACACAACATAGCTTCCATCTTCTAAGGAAAAAGCTACAGCAAGGCCATCTTAATATATTATATTATAGTTGCAAATTATAAGATGTGATGGAGTTTAATTGGCATCTACAATTTTATTGCCTATCATCGCCATGTTTTTCTACAATGCAAATAATTTTTACAATGAAGCAAGAACGCTCAATATCTTTTGTTATTAGTTTCTGCTGTAATGTTGTTCATCCTTTCTAGTAAATTGCTCATTACAATTCATCTCCATTTGGTTTAGGTGTAACAAGTTTCACTCAAACCTTCTTGCAATGGATGTGTCCCCAGTTTCACTTCCCCTTTCCAATCTAACAATGAGTTCTGAGGGATTTGAAATGCATGATGATGCATTGCCTAGGACACTCCTTGGTCCCGAATTGCTGTATGCATCTACTGTGGATGTAAGCAACAGTGCCAGCTTCAGTTTCAGTGACGACGATGATTTCTGTGACATGCTTGATGACAATACCATGGTCACTTTTGAGGGTGTCTCAATTGATGATTTAATCAACGAGGATGGTATTCTCCATACTACCTGTGCTTTTTTCTTGTTATTTGGGAATAAAATAGTACTGGGAAGCAGGAACTTGATCAAAATCTTTGTATCAATCTATTCTATTGAAATATGTTTAATCATTTTCAGCTTCGGGAGTTGTTGAAAGGATTGGTCTGGTGGAAAGCTTGAAGAAGCTATTGTTGAGATCTCCCTTTGACATTCCGAATGAGTCAATTTGCTACATTAATTTTCATCCGCTTCCTGAATCTTCCAGAGACTTGAGACATGCCGGTGATCTATGTTGGCATGAGTACTATCGGATGAATGATCTTTCTGAGAGTAAGCTACTACCTTGTTATTATGACTTCTAGTTCTCTTATATGCTCATGCAATTAACTATGATGCTTTGTTTTTGCTTACTTAAGTTTCCTTTTCTTTGATTCTAGCCACCTTACCCCCAAAACGCTATACAGATTGTGATCCATCAACTGGGCAGAAGTGCTATCACGAGCCATCTCAAGTGTTTCAGCTTTTTGATATGAAATTGCAATCTGGTCACTCTGATACGGTCAGTCCCATTGAAGTGTATGGAGTAGTTGCTGTACGTGATGGTGAGGATTACCGCCGCAACTATCTTTTCAACAGATCCCGTGATAACCCACTCACCATTAACGCGGTAAGAAATATGACTGCAAATAATCTTATGCTTTAGAAGTAAATATCTGAAACTTACATAAGATGTTATATGAAGGGCTGTCTTATCATCTTTCGTTTTTGTACTTTTTTGTGCACTTGGATAGTATTGGTTTATGGACATCTGATTAGAAACAAATTCACATTTGGTTTCATTCTTGGTAAATCGGCGGCATATACATACTTGTTTAATATGTCAAGTTGTGCTAACTGCTAAATAGGAGTTTTATCGGATGCTTTGTTTTAATAGGAAAAAGTGTCTTAATATCTTTAAGTATCAGTGTTTACCTCTCAAGTAATTTGTTCTGAAACTTTCAGAGTGATTAGATTCTTATTTTTCTGGATGCTTCTCTCTAGGATTTTTTTTCTAAAACCTTTACTGTGATTAGATTATTTTATTAAGATGCTTAAACTTCCCTGAACAATAATCCTATGTACTTCCAATCACAAACAATTGTGTAATTTTTTATTTTTTAATTTGAGTCATCTGATATCTGTTTTTCAATATGCCGAACCTAGCCAAGCTGTAAACTAGCCTTGGTATATCGTATGTACTTATGCTTTATATTACGTTGTACTATGTTCTTAGGCAGTAGAAACGTAGTTGCTCTTTATTTTACCCCTTCAAATATCAGAAACATCAATTTTCAGCCCATTTGTATGAAAAGTGGTGACCGTTTTACCCTAGGCCTTCATGTTTCTATGTTGACATGCATTTATGTGGATATATGTTGCTGAGTTATTTTAGATTTATTTGTTGCTGAGTTATATGCAAAACTAACATAGCTGGGTACAAACACTTAATACACCCACCCACAAGGCCCTCTTCCTTTTCATGTGAAACCAGCAAATGTTTAAGCCGGAAGTAACTTCTATTTTAGTGACACCAAATACCATAAAACAGGTTATATGATTTACGCAACAAACAAATTGTATGACAACTAAGTTGATTTTTTTTTTTTTGGCGGTTAAAGTTCACTGGTCTCAGGTTTCCAATGTCCCCATCAGAGAAAATGTAATAGTTGGCCATGGTGTGGTTTAAAGATCATTTATTTAATGTACATATAGAATTAAATGACCTCACAAAAAAGTTTGAATGCACCTTTGATATTGAGATTCAAAAAGATAACTGGTACTCGTCTCCTGACAGACAATGCCAGATTGATTCTTGTTTATTTTGTTTCTTGACATCTAGGAGGAATTTAGTGCTGAGTTTTCACATATTTAGCTTCAAGCTAAATTTGTGAATTTTCGGAGTATTGCAACATACTGAATTCGCTAACAGTTGTGTTTGTCGGAAGCCCAAAACCTTTGAACGAAAAATTCTACTATTTTCCCCGTGTGGGTTTGAGAAGGCAGCTCTACAGCATGTGCTGCTGTGTGTTCGAGGGAGATAAAACAGCATGACCTGGTGTGGGTGGTGGCACTGTGTGTGAGAGAGAGTTTTTTTTTTTTTTTTTTGTTGTGTGTGTGTGTGTGTGGGGGGGGGGGGGGGGGGGGGGGGGGGGGGAGGTGGGGGTTGTTCTTCAGGGCATTACCACTACCCAATACATGATGAACAAGGTTCTCTGCCGTTTTTAGGTGGAAAACTTCAGACAACAATTTGATACCACATTAGGCATCCAAGAGTTAGATCTATATTATGATCCACATGTTGGCCTGAAATATTAAAAACCATCTCAGCCTTTTCATGTTAGTAACACCCAGCCTTTGTCCTGAGAACCCAACTAAAACATCTGAATGTGGACTAACGAAAAAAAAAGTTTACATTTTTTTCATGTCAGTTTGAAAACATGTGTAAGCTTATAAGACATTGCCTGATTTCTAGTATTTGCATGTGCTTGAATTTATTGCGTGTTAATTTAGACTATTTTGTTATACGTAAAACTTTTATTATCAAACTACCTGTAGTTCATCTGCCTTGTTAAATTGCAGACCAGTGATCTATTGCGTTTGATGAGCCCAAAACGAGCCATGTCAATGAAATTTAACTGTCTGATTGAGGTTGACATTAGAGTGAAGTCAATGAGTGAAGGCATTGAAGATTACACTCTTGTTGATGGTTGCATGGAGTTTGTTGAGGACCGAGTCTCTTTTGACACATTCTTCAGGTGCAGTATGGATGGGCCATATGGTTGTGGCAATCTTGATCTGGTTATGTTTGAGTATGGTGTTGAGGCAACCATAGAGCTGAACTTCTTGAAGGTACCTGAAATTGATGGATTCGAAATCAAATGTGTGGTTACACCTTGCGTCAGAAGAAGCTGTATACTTTTATCGAAAAGAATCGTGAGTGCAATTCCTTCGTTAGCAAAGTTGGAAGGTTTTCACAACATTTTGTGGCAGCAGTACCAATGGATGATATACTTTGCATTGACTTTGCTGAGGGGGGGCGTCCTGTTCTCTTTAAGCCTACCGTACATGGAAGCCAAAGGAAGGAGTACCATTTCCTGAATGCTGCTATCGTGTCAGTGACCGTGTCCTGGTCAACAACATTCTATGGCGCATGATTTTGCTACAATCTCAATTTGTGTATTGGTTTGTGTTGTTTGCGTTTGGATATTCAAGCTGTATAGCCACTTGTGCATGCTTCGGGCTTATATAGTGGATGATCTGCAAGGATGTTACAGTTTATATCCGTTGCATGCGTTTCTGTCTTTACTATTACACTGTTATGTGTCGCGCACATTTTCTTGTGGGGAAGTTTGGGATGAGTGCACTCTTCCCACCATCATGCTTGTCATGAAAAGCTTATTCGCAAAAAAAAAAAAAGGTTTGTCATGAAAAGCTGGAGCCGTCAGTTTAGAATGATGGTCAATCTAAATGATCAAATCAATTTGTGTTTGGATGATTGGATTTTCACAAATTTGGACCCTGAAGTCAACGGGCATTGTCTCATAATCAGGCACATCAACTTTCGTCAAGTAGAATGCACCATCAACCTGTTATCTTTTTTTTCCTTCGCGAGAATATCAACCTGTTATCTAACCAATAATAAACCACTGTTCCACTTCTAGATCTCTCCTAAATTTCCTACTAAGGCTAGGCCTGTTAGGATGACTTTTCCCTCCGTTAATTTCCTATTAAGTCAATCACACTCCGTTGAGTTGAGTTGAGTTGCGTCGTGGGCTAACTCAGGCCCATGCAATCGGCTTGTTGGGCTCATTTTGCAACACGGGCCTCATTCCTGTGGTGGGAGGCTGTGAGCGGGAACGCATACCGTGCTGCGCGGCAAACATAAAATCCTCTTCCCAAATCGCCCTCCTTTCTTCCTCCCCGATTCATGTCCTCTGCCTGTTACCCAGTTCGCATTTCGAATTTCAAAAGAAATAGAAAATTTTCCCCATCGATTGGTTGCCGCAAGCGAGCTTTCGCGAACTAGCGCCGCCGCCCGCCTCGTCCGCCACTCGTCGCCGCCGGCGGACACTGGAGGGAGGGCTGCCTCTACCACCATCCCGGCGGCCCGCTACTGCTCGTGCTCGGCTGCCCCGTCCTCCACGCCTACACCGCCAGCCGCATTTCCTAGGAGGCGGACTCCTCGAGGTACCTTCTCCGGTGACCCGCTCCTCCCCGGCTTCCCGGTCGACGCGGTATCCGCCTCTACCACCACCCCGGCGGGCCCGCTGCTCCTCGGATTTCCCGTCGACTCCGCTTTCCTCTGCACCCGCTGCCTCGTGGTACCCCAGGCGACGGAGTCCCCAAGGTCTGCCTCTACCACCTCTGGCGGCGCGCTCATCTTCGTCTTCCCGCTCCCGATCCACACCGCTTGGTTGGGGATTTGGGGCTCCTCCACGCCTGGGACTTCCGCCCATTCGTTACTAATCAGCATCAGGCTGCGGCTCCGTGGAGGTTGCCTCTACCACCCACACGCTCGTCTTCGGCTTCCCCCATTGACGCCGTTCGCGCGCCCTTGCAGTGGTTTCACGCCGCACTCATTTTACATAATGCTTGTACATATCTGAATTGTTGAGTAATCAAATTAACTGCGACTGTAGATGACGACGATTGAGGACCGCAGATTGATTCGGAAGTTTGATAAGTTGGTGCGGATGCCAAGGCTAAAGTGCTGAGTGAACCCATCGATTGCTTTGAAGGATGGACAGATGATGAGAAAGTAACCTTCATGAGGGGTTTAAACGTGCAGTTGCCGGAAGCAACGAAGGCTCCGGATCTCCTAGCTCCTGCTGGCCGTCAGCGTTTGGTTGTTCCGGTAATTGCTGATTCACTTCTTGCAGTGTCTTAATAGAAATTCACATTTCTTTTTTGCATAATCATATCAGAGTAGGCGCAATGCAATGTCTCAGTTTCTTCCCTTTTTTTTTTGTAGGATAGTGTGATGTGTGATGTCACAGTTGATGCAACAGCCAGGGAAAACTACAGAGCATCAGTTGGCCATTACCTGTCCTGGCATTATGTTGAGTCGGATCGCAGACTTGAGTTTGGATCTGATCGGCGGAGAAGCTTCGTCACTCGGCCATTTGGTACATTCGTGTATTATTTCAGACACCTGGTCTATGTAGTGGGACTGATCATAGATGGTCAGACCGGCTACGTTCATGGTTGTATAACCCGAGTGTACAGAGATGGAGTGTTGGACAGGGAGAATGTTCTGCAGTTCAAGAAGGAGGCTAATGAGAGGAACTACATAAAGGGTCGTAGAGTTCATCAACTTAAATTAATGGTAACTACACCCAAGGAGTAAAGGTCTACAATGTTAACCTCGGCCTTCCTATACTGCGGAACACCATAGTGGATATTGCCAGTTTTAGGCCAGAGGTAGACAGAGCTGAGCCGAGTCCTGTGCTTTTTCAGACACTCATAGTGTATGCAGCAGAGGCTCCAAGGATTAGAGCGGTCTTTAGAACAGCATCCAACTCACTATCTATACCGCAGATGGTCTTAACATTGAAGAGCCAGTGGTAATCAGGATACCAATGTCCAAAGAACCTTTGTTCTGAATTACCACCAGCTCTCTACATGTGCACTGGAGTTTTTGCGTATAAAAACAAAGTTCAAACATGTTACAGGGACAAGCCCAAGAAATCTTTATCAGATTTTATCTTCCATTCTTCTGCTGAGAAGGAACAAGACCTATCCAACACAGTTCATAATGCCAGATGCCCCTCGTGACGATGAGCCCGATGAACCACTTCAGGGACCACGAGGACAGCAATTCACTGGGAAGAGAAGATTGGAGTTACTGAATAAGAGAGGAACTAAATATTCAGCTGTTCTACATGGAGGTGAAAGGCCTTATCAAAGTGAGAATTGGATCATAAATTTATGGGAAGAAGATGAAAAGTTGTGTCACCATCCTCTTGATATGCCTCATGGTATGGAAATCAAGATGGGACGTGAGCTTGACGGAGAGTGCAGATCCTGGACCTGCTCTGTTTACATATTCAACTCAGAGCTAGTTGATGCTAAACCGGCAGATGCAGGAGAAGGTCGGCCTTGGACAGTCCCCGTGTACATCATGAACTCAGAACTCGTGGATGCAGGCCCTGGGGATGAGGAGGACCCACCTGCCAACAATGGCAATCCTCACCCTTCCATGGCCCGGTGCTACCTGAAGAAGAAGCTTTTGTAGCCCCGCAAGCAGACCAATTTATGGCAGAGCTACCCAACAATGACCATGAGCAGCAGCAACAACAAGCTCCAGATGAGGCTTCCAATTCAGGGTTGGTGATTATGCAGATGGATGCTGCCTACTCAAGCACTACTACAGCTCCTCAGATGTCATTTCAGCAAGCACCAGGCCAAGAGAAATATCTACTCTTGGCCACCACAACTGCAACTCAAGCTCCAGAGGAACAAATTCAGACTACCAACACTTGCATGCAGTCAGTAGTTAGAGCTGAACCTCAGCTGCAGCTTTCTGCACCATCGCCACTATTGCTCACCGCTGAACTCACCCCTGCAGTGCCTACACTTGTGTCACCAGATAGCACCACGATGACTCAGGTTCACACCTCTGATAACTGCACCCCATCTCTCATGATAGACAAGCTGCAGCGGCTCCTGAATTCAAACAGGGTAACCATCCAAGCAAGTGCCAGCCCAGTTAATGATAGCACTACAACAATTCACCTCACAATCAACATTGCAGATGGCACCACCTTTTCACTCACTCTCCCAGGACAGCTTGCTGATGGACATCAGGTCCCCATACAACACAAGTGCCTGGTGGGCAACTTGGCTACTGATAAAACAGAGCATGTCTACACAATGAACAATCAACTACTCATCAGGAAAGTTTACGTCAGGAGGACTGCCAGAGATGAAACTCCTATCTTTGCAGCAGCCTCTGAGGAGTATGTCACACCCACTCCCACACTTGCTAAGAAGGTTATCTCCAGAAAGCGCATAGCAACTCCAGTTTCAGAGACTTCTCTCAAAAGGGGAAAAAGAGGAAAGCTAGCAACTGATGGTTACAAGCCAAGCATCAGGGTGCATCAGAAGGACCTGTCACCAGAACCAAGGCAAGGAACAAGCCTGTGGCCAGTCCCATCTCTCTCGGTGGTAACCTCTTTCACCCTAACTTCGTACCAATTGAATTTCCAGGTTTAGAGGATTGGATAAAGCTAAAGATTCAGGCTTATCTTACCGGCTATTCCATTGGTGAGTTGCAGACGGTGGCCTCAGAGAGATGCAGGTTGCCCCCTTTGGAGGTGAGCCCGAGCTGCTGCTTGCTGCTAGAGCTGTACACCAACCAGAGAAGCAGAAGGCAGTGAAGCTGCTAACCAGTCGGTTTCCAATGGATAGTACACCACACTTAGCTAGGTCGCACAGGGCATGCCCTGCCTGGAGGTCGTGTAATCACGACACCTGGGTTCTTTTGCTAAACTGCTGTTGTAGCTTGTGCTGTTATTTTGCTTTGCGCTGTCGGATCATAAACAGTGTGCCTGATGTCGTATTGGAAAGCTCAGATACTTGTCTGTTGCTGCTCATGGATGAAGTCAGCTTATCGGTTTCGTACTGTGTGTTGCAATCAAAATGATATGATAATTTCTGCTTCGATGGCTTATCGTTCTAGTTCCTCTATTCGACTTTGCAATGTTGCCTTGCCTTTCAAACTGTCAGCAACCTGCCGACCACCCAGAATATGCAAATATCGTGGCTACCTGGGACTGCCTGAATGCAACGCTCTCCTCACACCGGCCCAATATACTCACTGCCTCTGGCCTTTGGTCGGGTGCCTCAGCTCACTTCAATCAGATGGTTTAATGGACAGTAACAATAACAACAAAGAAACTGGACAGTGCTGAACTGGAACATTCGGGGAATAAATGCTGATGATAAATGCAATGCAATTAAAGGCAAAATTGAAGAAAGTTCCTGCTCGGTATACTGCATACAAGAAACCAAACGTGAAAGCTTTGATCCCTCCATAAAATAAACTAGCACCCAAGAGATTCAACAAATTCGTTGTCTCCTTCTGATGGGGCCTCGGTGGGCATTCTGCTAGGATGGAATGGAACGGTTTTATCTGGAGAGACAATTCACAACCTGAAATTTGCAGTCACCGTCAGGTTAACCTCTCTACACAATAGCGACCAATGGGCCTTAAATACTGTATATGGCCCTTGTCATGGGCAGGACATGCAGAACTTTATCAACTGTCTTAAGTGGGAAATATGAATGATGTCATGGTCTTCATGAAGTAATTATCAATTTGGGACTGCAAGAAATTTCTCTGAAAGGGAGAAACTACACATGGAGTAATATGCAACAGGATCCCGTCCTACAACAAATTGATTGGTGCTTCACCTCGGTTAATTGGATCTCTGATTTTTAAATATTTATTTATTTATTTATTTTATTTATTCGAATGTATTGGATCTCTGATTATCCTAACACAGTCATGCTGCAAATGTCAAGACCGACTTCTGATCATATTCCCTGCATGGTACAAATAGGGACATCAACCCCAAAGGCCCAGGTCTTTCGTTTTAAAAATTACTGGGTTGACCAGCCGGGTTTTTTAGAGTTTGTACAAGCAGTTTGGAATCCAGAAGTAAGAGCAAACAATTCAGCAAGCAGAATAGTTGCTAAGCTCAAGTTGCTAAGAAGGGTACTCAAGAGCTGGAGTAAGGGCCTCTCAAAGCTAACAACACAATGAAAGAATGCAACACGTGTAGGAAACCTTAGACAAACTGGAAGAAGTAAGACCCCTCTACCTGCATGAAACAACTCCAGAAAAATCTTGAAAGATCACATCCTGAAGGTGCTGCAACAAAAAAGAAAGAATACTGGAAAAAACGATATACAGTCAGATATGCAAAATTTGGTGACGAAAGCATCAAGTTCTTCCATGAAGCTGCCACAGAGAGATATCGACTAAATACAATAATAAGCCTAGAAGTTGAAGATGGTAGTTTAATCACTGACCACAGTGAGAAGGCAGCTATCGGAGGAATACAAAGCTAGAATGGGCACCACGTCCAGTCCCACAATGCTTTATAACCTGGAACAGCTAGTGCAGCAACATGATCTCTCAACTATTTCTCAGCCTTTCACAAAGGAAGACATTGACAGATTGTGCAACATATTCCCACAGACAAAGCCCCAGGGCCAGATGGCTTCAATGGCCTTTTCATCAAGAAATGCTGGCACATTATAAAGGAGGATTTCTATGAACTCTGTTTTTATTTTTTTTATTTTTCAATGGAGCATGGACTACAGGCAATAAGGACATCTTTTATCACTTTGGTGCCCAAAGTCAACAACCCAACAGGTGCCAATGACTTCAGACCTATCTCCCTGCTGAACTCAGTCATCAAAATTATCACCAAATTCATGGGAGACAGAATGCAATCACTGATCATTCCTCTAGCGCAAAAAACCAATATGGTTTCATTAAGACCATACAATTCAAAACTGTTTGGCCTGGACATATGAATACATACATCAGTTTATGTAAACAAATGTTTTACAGAGAAGGCAGATCAACGATGCATCTTATTTGGTTTCCCGTAGAAAAGTGTTTTTACTGAGATTACGATGGTACATGCTGAAGCACAGTATGGTTTGTCGCTTACCTGCCTTTGTATATCTCGTATGCCCTGAATGTTCCGCCCAGCATGTCATCACGGCCTATATAAAGGTCACCTCCCCTCCCTACCTTCACCACACGAGTGAAGGTTCTCACTCCCCCGTCCTCCCTCTCACCACTCACCGTTTTTTTTTTTTTTTGAATGGCACCACTCACCGCTGGCACACAAGAGACGTAGATCGCATTTTGACATGATAGTATGCCATGACGATGAGATCTTCTATAAATGTGAAGCAAAGGTGATGAAGCTTGGGGATGTGCCTGGCTCCCTGTATGCCACTCATCTAGAGCAACCACTTGATCTCTAAGGTTGCCTACAATGGATGGCGTGCACGAAGCCAAGCATATCTCCCTATTTCCAAGCTCCTTTCTCCTCTCAATTTGTTCGATGTTAGTTTTGTTGCTTGCTATATCACCGATTTGTACTGTTGTATTTATACATGCTTTTCCCTCCTGGCATTTGATCTTCCGACTTGGTGATTTGTTTTAAAAGTCGATAACTATCTAGCTAACTCATGGAGATAAGGAGCTGTCTCTAGCTAGCTAAAGCTTGGTCTTCAAAATCCTTAATGTGCAAATTCACTGCATACAATATATATGCCAAACTTTAGACAAAGGAATATTTTAATAACCTAAAAAGTTAGCTTCTTCTATACTCCCATATTTTGCATTCCCTGATATTTTGGGTTAAAGAAGTTTTATATATGAATGGATATAGTAGTATGGTAACTAGTACAATTTATTTTTCATAGCCCCCGTATTTTGCATTCCCTGATATTTATGTGAAATTGAAGAACTGAGAATTTCAGTCAGCGGAATATCTGAAAAGCAGCTGGCAGCATGGTAGGAGTTGATTACCTTTCCTTCCTGTTCGAAGAGCTACCGGATGAAGTATTGAATCCTCCATGTATTAGTTCCATCAATCATTCAACTGTAATTATTTATAGTTATCAATAAATACTCTATCCCGGATAAATGAGCTCAGAACCGCGTATGCAGACTCTATCAAAATAGAGCTATAATGTACACTGTCTGAAACTCTGAGTTCAGTCGAAACTGTTTCAAATGGTTCCCTTTCATCACAATGTCTGAATACCACAAAAATCACTCGATAGAAGTGTCAGGGCTAACAGCACTGTAATTTACAACTTGTAAATTACTACCCCGACCTCAGTATGAACACGTGAAATTAACTGAAGAAGATGGCTGCATGACATGATTGAGCCGTTTGAACAGTTGCCAATATAGTGGCTACCCTGAAAAAGCAACCTGCAGATGATTCAGATAATGGTCGGTGTACAATCACTAGGCCAGCCGGCTGCCACTGTGACGGCTGCACAGTTTATATCTCGTAGTTATGGTACCTGAGATGTGTGACGATCACATGCCCTGTGCAAGCCTACCTGCATATGTAAGCATCGTCGAGTACACTGGCCGCTACTGATACTGACCACACGGTGCACACATCCATCAGTAAATGAACACGAGATGAATAGAGATGCAACGCCGCCACTGTCTCCAAGTATCTGTCATCCAGGGACAACCTTTCCAAACATATGCAGTGCTGAATGAATGTGTGTGTATACACGATGCAACGATCAGGATAAGAGATTCGGCTATGTTGGTAGAGGATGCCGTCGAGCACATCTGCCTAAGACCCGGTTGCCTTCCTCCGGCTTAAGCAAGACCATGACATTGTTTCAGAAGATGGTGATTCCGCAGGTAGACAGCTTCTCTACATGCGAAGCCAATAATCCTGCGCCAAAATTATTGCAGGCCAAAGCCCTGGCGCCGGCGAGGATTGCCGGCATCCTTGCTGCGCGTCGACGTGCCGACAAAGCACTACACATCACGGTGGCTTAGCTGGCGGCATCGCCTCGGCCCGAGGGCCCATGTCAGGGCAGACGAAGCTCAAGGCTGCCGGCCAGCCATTGTTGCCCCCCAAGGACAGCCACCATGTTAGCACCCTCCGTGGCAATGGGGGAATCACCAGGCTCCGGTGCGTAGACAAGGTAGAAGATGCCACAGGGATGAGCACTATGCAGATGCAGGTGGCGACTGCATCTGCGTTTGCAAATTGTAGCGCTTGACATTGCTTGTTCCTGCAGCTGCCAGAGAGGAGGGAGCACACTACTCAGATCTTGCAGCCCATCATGCAGGAGATGTCCAATGACAGATGGAACCATGCAGTAACAGCTAAACAGTAGTGACAAGACTACAAGGATTCATGAATGGTAAGCCACATTGTGTGCATGCTATATGAAATAAGTGAAGCAAAGATTCTCTGTCACAAGACAGTGAGTACAGCGAGGAATTGATAACCTGACCACCAGTTTTTACAGATGCCTTGGTACAATGGTGACAAAAGGAAAAAAATATATACAGATATGGTGATCTTCTTGGAGTGTTGTGACAGTATTCAGAGAGTTTTCTCACGATATTTGAGCTGTTGAATCTTCTGCGGTACTACCTCTCCTCGAAGATGAAACCATCATCAGTAGTGCAAACAACATTTCACTGGAAGAAATTACATCAACAGTGATGAACACACATCTAGTCATGCAACATTTTACTTGATCTCGTTTGTGATTTCCTGGAAGACCCGCAGACGGTTCTGCGGTCTCCATGATCCTGTACTTGACGAATTATTTTGTCTGTGATAAGTGGCCGCAGTTTGACTAGAACACTGAGTGTGTTCAAAATCACGAAATGGCACAAAACCATTATGGCCATGTCTGTCACATTTCGGTTTGCAGTCAGGAAAAAGCTCACGCTGAGACACGCTGCTTCTCCATGGTGCTTTCTTGGTGCCTGGAGCATTCTCATTGAGATGAACTGTGTTAGGCTTGTGGCAGACTCGATTGCTGTGATCTTGTACCTTCTTATGCCTCCATATTGGTGCAGTCCTGACAAGCTCCCAGTTCATGTGCTTGTCCGTGGAGACTTTGGAGTCACTGTGTCTCCATGAACCAGCTGAAGAACTCTGTTGGTGAGCGCCAACAACTGATATTTGGAGGGTGCCGCTTCCTTGAGAGGATGATGGTGTCTTATGCTCCAACTTGCTTCCATGATCACTGCTTTCATTTTGCTCTGTACTGCCCAGGCCAAATGTAGGCTTCTCATCACCCGATCCGATTTTTTCCTCACTCGCTAAGCCAGCCCATATTTCGTCAGCACCCAGTTGTTCGTCTTCATCCACCATGTCGGCCCATGTTTTTCTAAAATTTTTAGTCAATAGCTTCCTCTCTTGCACATGACTCTCACTAGCACCTGTGGTTCCCTCAGATTTTGCCGCGCATTCAGTTGGATCCAGTGTCTGAATTTGATCATGTATGATGGTTTTTGGTGCCTCTTTAACTAACCGCTTTCGTAGTTTCTCGAGTATTGATTGAGGTGTAGCAGCATCATTGAATAGTCGAGATAGATCCTGATACTCCCCACAGCCTTCATGCTTCTGCACACCTGCAGTGGCCAAGATGTGTGGTTCTTCACGCTTCAACTGAGTTATGGGAGATGGAAGACATGAATCACAGCCCTCATGCTTCTTGCTCTCTGCAGGAACTGAAATATGTAGTTCTTCGTATTTCAGTTGAGTCAAAGGAGTTGATAGTGTTGGTGGCTGTAGGTCTTCGAGCTTCTCCACATCAGCAGAAAGCATAATCCGTGATTCTTTGCACTTCACCTGAGTTATGGGAGAAGGGAGCGATTGCAACTCAAGTTCCCTAAGCATTTCAGTTGCCCGGGAAAGAGACTTGACATGGCTTTCATCATCACAGTTATAAGGTATAGCTTGGAGAACGTATTTAGCTTCAGCCAATTTTCCAGTCTTCATCAAGCAGATAGCTAAGTTACACTCTTTGTTGTAGTCAGCTTCTATAGCAAGGGCTTGCCTGTGCCAAATGAGTAGCAGCCAGAATTAGTTCCTAACATTTTACCATTTAACGATACAGGGTAAGTGCACACAGCCCACAACAGAAAATCCAGGTCATTTAAAAATGGATGAAATATTGAAATATGAACTCCATAGCGTACCTGTAGAGCATTTCTGCTTCTTCATAATTTTCAGACTGCATATAGGCCCATGCGAGGTTCCCCAACAACCTTTATGAGAAACAAGGGACTTAGAATGGTGTTTACAAGTCAAGTCACATTGCGATATAAAATTTCTGAAGTACCTTGCTTTTTCATCCCTGAGAGAGAGATAGACTACTCTTCCATGAGATTTAGACAATTTTGTTTTCCAACGGCCAGAAGCTAGCTCTTCATCGACAATTCTCAGCTTCATCGTCAGCATTTCAATCTGCTCTTCTGTCCTGCCGCATTTCTGGTTCAACATGAAAATTTTCGGTTCAGAAATTGTACTGGTGACATCTCTATCCAAATTTCATGTTATTGTTGATTACTAGCAGATGGCCCATTCATACTGGAAGGTGCAATATTTTAAGTGTGACCCGCATCTATCAGAATAAACAAGCCTAAAAAGATTTATTTTTATTTTCTTGGTCAAAGAGGGCAAATGTACCTTGTACAGGTCGAGAAGAATATTGTCAAGGGACTCCTGAGCTTCATAGGGACAACGGTCACGGAAGGATCTTATCGCCTCAATAGCCTCTTCAGACCTATTTGCTTGTTTCAGTACATTGGCCATATCCTTCAATGCACTCTCAATACGGTCACCACTGTTTATAGCCGCCCAGAACAGAGGAACTGCCTTGTTTGGGTCCTTCTCAACTAACTGGAATGAAAAAAAAAAGGAAACATGAACTCAGCACATTCAGCTTAGTCCCAATGTTCAGGATGGCAATTGTAATTTGATTCACAAGTCTGCAAGAACTGAGGAAATACGATATCACTTTATAAAAAAAAAAGGTTACATGTACAAGCTGTTTAGCAGGTTATATGTAAACAGTAAAATAAGCAAAAAGTAAGCAAAATGATCATAAATATTTGAAGGAAAAAAACGACACCAGGAAAAATAATATCATCAGTGCAGTATTTTGGTCCAGCATATTTCCTATAGTATGATGCCTAGTCATGGAGAGGGACCCCTACTACGGTTGCATCTTTTGCATGCCAATGTTCAGTTAATTTACCCCAATTTTAGAAATTGCCTTTTGCAGTCTGTCTACGCTGCAGATAATTGGTACCTTGATACAATGGAGAATGGTGTAAAAAAACAAAACTATGCTTCAAGGCTACCACAGGCTTGTCCCCCACAAGCCACGCGCACACACAAAAGACTGAGTGAGCCTACTGCACTCACAGCAGAGGAACTACCATCACAATTGACAATGCAGCATGCAGGCTAATTGTACAGAATGTAGGTTAAGCTCTCACACTGTTGAATATTTACACTACTAGAAAACTGACTGTTAATGACTGTTCACACTGTTCGTAGAGGACCGTAGCAGTACCAAAAATTGAGTAAGTTAACCTAACATCACTTGTAGTCTTAATCTGGCATGCAAGTTAAGGAAGCTAAAAATCACTTCTCTCACTAGTAAACAAGGAGAACATGTTACAGACTATCTATACTCTTCAGATATTATGGTGTCTCATGAATCTCAGTAATGTAACCAGAACAACAAACATGACCACACATCCATGTGCAAGACAAAACTCCGTTGCTACAGACAGTTCTCTTCTTAAAAAAAGAAGTTAATCCTAGAAGGCTGCTAGAATTTATGTGTTGTTACGAGACTCAGCTGTTCCATGCGTGAGCGGAAGATTACGATTTGCACTACCTGTTGATCCTCCTAGCAAATTTCGTTGCGCGATGCTACCTAAAGTCCCAAACAAGTCCGAAATGGTATCTGACACACGCGTGCTCTGGATTACCTGCGCCTGCTTGGCTCGCACGTAGGGCGAATCGAGAGAAACCGGCGGCCTCGGCGGCCGGGACGAGCACCCACCCGTCGACGGCGGCGTCACGCGGGCGAACCCGGTCCCGCTCGCGGGCGGCGTCACCCGGTCGCACGCGCCGCCGCTCGTCGGCGGCGTCACGCGCGCGCCCCACCCGCCACCGCTCATGGGTGGCGTGCCGTAGCCCGTGCCCGAGGCGCCCGCGGGTGTGGACGCGGCCGGGCTCCTCCACCTCGGCGGCGCCCCCGCGCCCCTCGGCGACGTCCACGGCGGCAGCCGCCTCCAGCCGCTCGGCATCGGCCGCGCGTCGAGCACCTGGCGCGCACCCAGGAGAAAAACAGTTAGCACCCGGAATTGGAATTCCCTGCAGGATCAGCGTGTCGTCGGGAGGGGATCCGATCAACTCACCTCACCGGCGCTGAGAAGCCGAGTGCCGCAGAACCCTAGCCTTGCTTGCTCGCTCGCGCCGCGGCGGCCGCGCACGGCAGGCCCGCGAGCACTGTCAGAACGGAGACGAAGCGCGGCGCGCCGAAACCAACCGCCGCCTGATATATAGCCCCCCGCGACGAGACACGTGGAGGACGTTTTGAATTTCGAATGGGGCCGGCCCGCTTGGCTCCGATGTGGAGGGGAGGCCGGGGCCCGCGCGAACACGTGGACGTCGCGTCACGGGCTCCTCGGCCGGCCCGGCCGCAAGAATGGAGAACGGAGTAAGTGCAGCTCATGCGTCCCTTGTGACAGATTGTGTATGAACTGAAAGGGGGTGAATTCAGTTTAGCATGTTTCATGTGTAAGTGTTTGTTTGAAACCGTTGCTGACATGCCGTTCAAAATTCAAACGTCCTTGTTTGAAGAGAAAGGCAAATGTTCAGTTTACAGCATGAGCAAACCGGGATTGGTTGCGAATTGCGCAGACGCCGTAGATGGTGAGTTGATGAACTGAACAGGGTATGAAGATTGAAAAGGTGGAAGAACGTGGCACTTGTGACATGAAGATGGCTTCAGAGGATATAAAGAGGCAGTGGCATGAAGATTCTGAAAAACGCTTGTGGCATGAACGCATTCAATTCAATTCAGAGTTATGCACACCCATACAAGACGACTGTGTACATTGTTCCATTTACCAGGGTGCAGCAAGGAGCGAATGGAAGTCACAGAGAAGCTGTGATTTCTGAGGAGAAGAAACATGAGCAGGTGTGCAGCGTAGAAACTGCACAATCCCAGAGACAGAGCTTCACCTGACAAACAAAGACAAGTAGAATTGCAGTTTTACCAGGCAGAGTTCGTATCTGCTTGCTTGTTGCGTAGCACTACCTATCCAGTGATTTTACATGTTTTTACATAGAACCTATATAACAAAGAAAAATACGTAGGACTGCAGCTGCCTTGATACCACTAAATCATTGCATATCTTGCAGAAGCACCACTTTTGCGTGATACACCAACTCCTTGCATGTCTTCAACTTCGAAGAAGAATTCTGACAAAGTACCATGAATTTGGGTTCAGAACACCAGTATGCTGGAAAACGCTTGTGGCATGAAGCCATTGTATTCATCAGAGTGCAACATTTACCAGGAAGCAGAGCAGAGAATAGAAGTTCAGAGCATGTCTTTTTTTTTTTTTGGGATTAAAGGGCATTTTATTGAGCCCCGGCTTCTGTTGAAGTTCAGAGCATGTGATTCACTGATTTTCAGGAGCAGCGAGTTACAATCTGTATAAGAAAAAAAAAAGGATACTGAACGTCCTCAAGTTTCACCTGCGATTCACTGATTCTCAGGGCGTTGTTCACGGCGGCGGTCAAGACCCACACAGCAAAGGCTTTGCGAGGCTTACGAGAACTGAAAGATGCAAATTGATCTGGGTCGTTCAGTGGCCATCTGACGGGTCAAATCTGCTGTCCGTTTTGTCACGCTAAGTTCTCAATGACACCGTTTTTCAGAAGTGTGAACGACACATCCATCTAACCATGTAATGCGAAGAGTCCACACCCGTACATTTTCCAAGTTTTATACATTCACGATATTGGCCTATCAATTATGGGTCTACATCCATTTATATACGTGTAAGTTTGGTGGTGCCCCATGCTGGACACTTGGACAGAGTGTATACCTTATCATGAGTATTGCTAGGATTGCATACCACCATGAGCTATTATGACTTATTAGATCAGATCATATTATTTTCTTCATTTCTCTAAAGTAAACTTAAAATTTTAAAATGTCATGTTTTGTGCTTGAAAACTTGAAATAAAGAATCCTCTGCCAGTAAACAAACTACATGAAATCCACGAAATAAACAGTAATATATCTTCCGTAGAGAAGAAACGGTCCTCTACATGTTTTGTGTTGTTGGAGAATCAGGTTCTGGGGAGGAGAAAAGAAAAATTATAGAGGGTTGGTGTTTGGTTGGTCTTTTCTATCCTCGGCGAAGAAGCCATTCTCTGGAGTCAGGCTAAACGGCAGCAATCACTTTCTATTTGGATGCTAACCGTAGATTAGGAGCAGAGAGATGGAGATTCATTAATCGGGGGAAGAAAAAAAATCTCCTCGCCACAGTTTGACTCCATTCTACCTCGCCAAACCCGAGAAGAGAGGAAGAGATGGGCGGCTACGAGAACGGCGACTCGCCGGCGGCGGCCGCCTGGGAGGGCGGAGTGATCCTGGGCGTGGACGGCGGCACCACCAACACCGTCTGCGTCTGCCTGCCTGCCGCAATGCCGCCGCCGCAGTCTCCCGTCTCCGTCCCCGTGCTCTCTCGCGCCGTCGCCGGCTGCTCCAACCGCAACTCTGTCGGAGGTAATAGCCTCTCTCAGGGAACGTCCTATTCAGGGTAGTGCTTCGTGTGTGCCTCACCCGATAAAAATTGGATCTTGGAGATTGATTATGGGGCTCCCTGACAAATTTGGGGATTTCGGCGTCCTTGGTTGACGCAAGTGCTGCGAGTTGCGGTCAACTATATGGTGTGCGGGGACTTGAGGCTTACAGGAAACAGTGGATCTTTGCTAGTAGTTGGAAGTTTTCCATATAATTTGATGAGTTGCTTGCATAACTGGGCTCCTCTCTGTTCAGTTCTTCTGTTATTGTGAACTTCTGCTCATGCATTTAAGAAGATTATACAGTTTTATTGTTCGTCCTGCTTGTTTCCAATTATACGGTTGCTAACTTTCAATGTTTTGATGAAGTTGCTAAAGAGATAATGCGGCACTGCTGCTAACTATGGTGCCAATAGAGTAATCTGGTAATTTTTATATGCGCATGTCTTGTGTAGGTGATTACATTTCTTTAACCTCATATTCACACAGCCATGTCTTTGCCTTCCTCTATTAACAGGAATAGTGTAGTGTGCCCATGTTTAACAAGAATTTGCGCACAAATTATGCATTCTAAATTCCTACTCAGTGTTCAGTTTGATATGGGATTTTTTGTTTCTTAAGTTGTACACTATTTCCCTTGCCATGGTATAATATGTGCAGAATAGCATATGGAAGAAGTATTTGCTCTAAGCGACACTGTCATTTTGTGTTTGTTTTTTCAGAAACCGCTGCATTGGAAACTCTAGAACAGGTCATGAAACAGGCTCTCGCACTGGCAAGCACAGATCGTTCAGCTGTACTTGCAGTTTGTTTAGCTGTGTCTGGAGTTAACCACCCTTCTGATCAGCAGAAGATGCTTGAATGGATCCGGTATGGTTTTCTTTATCTACTGAATCAAACCCATGTCCCCACAAGGAAATTGTTACGCTGTTTTCAATCAATTGATTTCATCTGATGCCTTCAAGTTCAAGGTTCAAACAGATGCTATTCTGTAACCATTTAATGGATGCTCGAATGGTTGAACCAATTCTTTTATACATTTGTGATGCTATGGAGTCTTGAAAGTAATGCTACTATCATTTTGAATCAGAACTGGCTATTTCATTATGCACAATAGATGCCATCAAGTAATTGGTAAATTTTCTTTCCTATTACTACTAAGAATGCCTTATTGGTCCTCCAGAGACCTCTTCCCTGACCATACGAGGTTTTATGTGGAAAACGATGCGGTGGCAGCACTGGCTAGTGGTACAATGGGAAGGCTACATGGATGTGTGTTGATTGCGGGCACTGGAAGCATTGCCTATGGAGTTACTGAAGATGGAAAAGAAGCAAGAGCGGCTGGCGCTGGGCCGGTTTTGGGCGACTGGGGTAGGTGAGTTACATTATTTATGATAATAGGATGCCTTACATGATCCTCGAGATAAATGCGTTGTTTGATGTTGAAAACCATTTTCCTTTAGGATTTTGATTAGAGGAATAGATATAAGTACTTCATTTTGCCCTGTTCTCATTCTTCAGAAGTGATTAATAACATGAGAATCATAATTTTAGATTTTGCCAGACAAAAAAAAAAAGATTATCAAATGTGAGAATGGTTGGCTAGAGCAGGACATAACAGGCTGTGGGGATCAGTCATTTAAAACTGCTAACCTGTTGAGTGTTCTTATATTTTTAGAACTTCCAACATATTGAAATCCTTCACTAAATGAGGGTTACAGTCTAAAAGATCGTATTTGTGATGAAACCTTTTTACTGTGTGATTCCAATATCGTTTACCTGTGACAAAGGAAAGCATAGGTGACTACATGTGTACATTAATGCAGTGGATATGGCATTGCTGCACAGGCCTTGACAGCCGTAATAAAAGCCCATGATGGCCGTGGGCCACAAACTAGTCTTACAGGAGAGATCCTTAGGAAGCTTCAACTTTCTTCACCTGATGAGTTGATTGGGTAAGTTCTCTAACACATGTGCGTCATTGGCGTGCGGGTTATGTTTCTATCAGTTACATTTTCTGCAATATGCTCAAAAGGATACCCGATACACCCTATGTTATTGCGGAACGTAGTTCATCTGTGCCTGTATGTTCATTACTTTCTTTGACAACAATTGCGGGTGCAATATGGTTCACCAATGTAACTAACCTGACCATGCTTTTGCAGTTAAGAAATGTTGTTATTATTATTGGCTAGTACTCTCTTTTTTTTTCATTTTGAACTCATCCTGGTAGTGCACTGAGCTCCTTGCACCAGCATTCTGTGTTTTCGGCTCTACAGTAGATTTGGTTAGTATTTTGTAACGGAGTAATACTCAGTGGTGCATCAAAAAAACGTATGAGTAATTCGGTGCTTTAGCTGATAGAACCGCTGTACGGAATCTTGTACTAAGTTGTCACCTTTGTATTTGGCGCAGGTGGACATATGCAGATCCATCTTGGGCTCGAATTGCAGCGCTTGTACCTGAAGTAGTATCTTCTGCTGAAGATGGTGATGAAGTAGCTAACAAAATTTTGCATGATTCAGTGCAAGAGTTAGCTGATACTGTTATAGCTGTTGTTCGGCGCCTTAGATTATGCGGTGAAGGTAATGCTTATGTTGATGCTGTACCATCATTTTCCTTTATCTTCTCCCACCATCTCAATTTTGATTATTCGAATTGTGGAATTGTAAAATTACATCTGCTCTTTAGTAGCACTGGTTGGTAATTGTACCATCATGTGCTGCTGTTAATTAACTTTTGTGCGCTGCTGGGACATTTTTTGGAAAGTAGGGATTGCATTAACTAATAACTAATTCCCTTCTCGATTGGGTTTCATCCTTTCGCGTAGATTATGTGTATTGGAGATAAAGCTTCTTAAGATTATATTATTTCTATAGGCTCAGGTCATAAAGCCAAGTCATACTTAATCAATGTCTGCAATAGCATAGTACTTTTCTGTAAGAAACAAATGCTCTCCTGCATTTTTCGAGAGAAAAAAAAAGAAACAAATGCTGGATATTTAATTTTAAGCGAAGAATAATATGTGTCTTTTCTATGCCGAAAGTTTTTTCATCTCAATCTGGCCTTCTGGTGTAAATGAGCAGCAGAGTTAAAAGGCTCTTATAGGTGTCCTATCATGGCCCAAAGAAAACTTGCTGTGCTCTATTCTTCCAAGGAGTCTGTTGGATCCAACCAGGGACTCTGGCTCAGATCCCAGCTATTCTGCTTGGATGCTATTGCAGTTTCCAAATTTAACACATGTCAACGTGACATTCTGAATTTAGGTTTACGGGCTGCGTTCAACCTGTTACCACTGTGAACCAGATGTGGCATGCAAAAATAAAAGTTGGCCCTTTTTCTAAATTACTGACTTGTTACTAACAGAAATAAGCACTTTCAAGTGATCCTGAAGGTGATTCCTTATTCTCTGCAGATGGAAAAGACCAGTTTCCACTTGTTTTGGTTGGTGGAGTCCTGGAAGGTAATAAGAAATGGAACATCAGTGGCGAGGTTGTAAATTGTATTTCCAAGGTCTTTCCAGGTGTTCATCCTATTTGGCCTGAGGTTAGTATATTCGCAAGTACTAACCTGTTCTGATTTCTGTCGTGCAGATAGGCATGTTGAGGCATTCTAAGGGTTTGAATGACTCGCAGTACAATTGTTTCTGCTATTGGAAATAATCGGTTTTTCTCAGTAAACGATGATCTGAAAAAAGCTTTAGGTGTTAGGCAGGAGCGTGAGACGTCATTGGGTCTCTGCGCTCTCCTAGTTTGGTTAAGTGTTGATTCAGCAACAGAGGGGAGGGTGGCACTGGCACCTAACACCCGGGCCCCCTCCTTGATGGGGTGGACACATTTTAAATCACTTATTTTAGATGATGATGAATAAATGGTATATATGCGTAAAGTAGTTGCGTTTAAACATGCGTACATATTACCAGAAACTCTGCCTCATGAAGCTAAAAGGAAGTGACATGCATTTTCAGGTGGAGCCAGCTATTGGTGCTGCCTTACTAGCCTGGAGTCATCATCAAAAAGGGCTGAAACTGGAAAATGGTAGTTGAATCCCTGGGATGGGAGGATGCCAATTGTACATTGATGAATTGGCCAACCAAAGGATAAATGTGGTTCCAAAGATACATTCTGCATCAAGGCTGCTGCTGTGTAAATAATAATTTCGGATTGATGCAAAAGAAAGGCGGTGAGAAACATATTATTTCTGATGTAAGTAGGTAGCGTGTTCTTCGCAAAAAAAAAAGGTAGCGTGTTGACCTTTGATTCTAAGACCTCTGTATGTGTATTGTTTGCGTTCATGTTCAAATACTTGTCAGCTTACTTGGCCTCTATACTGAGTTGGAATGATGTACTATGCAATGAAATATCCAGCATTTTTTTCTTATGTATGATTATATCAACAACATGAGCTTGATGAAGTTGTTAAAATTTCATGAATTCTGAGTCCGTTGTTTGTTCGTGCAATTAGGGACAACAAAAATTTTGAGTCTCTTACAATTTACGAAATCTTCTTGCAAAGGCTACAGTTTGATAAGTTCCATGCCAGTTTTATGTGATTTTTAAGGCCGCGAAGTTCTGCTTAGTATTTAGTATCACAGTCATATAGGCTACATTTCCATGCCAAGATTCAAAACTGTCACTTGTTGATAGTATAAGGACTGTAGGAGAGCCAATCGAAGTCCAAACCATGTCATATAGGCCGCATTTTTCATGCCAAGTTTCAAAGCTGTCAATTTATAAGGCAGTGAGGCGTCTGGAATCTGGATGAAGACTTGGCACGCCTTGTTGCCTAGGCAACACCACCGTTGAAGAGACCCTGGAGCGCCTTGTCGCCTAAGCACTACCTTACCTCTTCTGATGAACGTTTTTCCTTTGAGAACACCCCTAATCAGATTATCATCAAAATCAATGCACGAAAGCCATACATCTTTAGCACAATTCAACAAACAAACAACAATGGCCTTTTGTCCCAAGCAGCACAGTGCAAGAAGAAAAAACACTTGAAAATTCATCTTGCAATCAACAAAGCTGCCACTCTTGCTCATTCAAGTTGGTCGATGTTACAAAAAATTCACCTCTTAAACCAAGGATAGCAGATGGCAAAACCCATTCCACCAAAAGGCCAACCCAAGAACTAATAGCTACGGTTGAGTCATTTACAAAGTGGTCAACGTCGTCTACCAAGACTACTGCCTATAAAGGGGAGCAAGCAAGCCACTCTGCAAAACCTAGTCCTAGTCCTTGAATCAACATCAAAAGCTAAGCATCCATCTGCAAAAGTTATCTCAAAGCACTACAACTCTAGAAGCATACTGTCAAGCCAAGAACACCACTGTTACAGTTAACATTGACCACCTGGTATCAATACACAGCATTTTACTTTGCCATGCTAATATGCTTCTTGATCATGTTCAAGGTCTCCATAACCTGCAACAAAGAGATAGTTCAGTTAATAAAAAAGTGTAAGATACAAGAAAACAATAGCTGGTGAGTACGGCGTTTTCGAACTAGCATACCATGAAATACTGGTTAGACACAACATGCACATATCTTGCATGTCGCAAATCAAATAATTTCTGCTAAAATCATACCGAACATATATATATATATAGCATACTGGCGAAACAACTCTTAAGAATTTTGCTGAGATTTTGCCAGATCAGTGTTGCGTCACCAAAGATTTACTTATTTTAACTGAAAAAACTAAAATGAGATTGTTTGTAGACTAATCTGTACATTATGGTAGGACAAGGAACAAACATTGACAAGTTTACTAGAGGGAGGGAGGGAGTGGGGGGAAAGGGGGGAGAGAGAGGGAGAGGTTGGTGCAATGCAATATTAAAATTAAACTTACGCCAGTATAATGTTGCAGAACTGGAGAATAGTGGTCAAGTGCAATATAGATCTTTGCAAGAAGATCTGTTAAGACCTCAACCTCATCACCAAGCAAATCCACCTGCAGACCACATAAAAGTAAATTCAATTATGTTTCTCACTTTCTGTGCTAAAACCCTTAATCCTTACACCCTATAATGCAGCTAACCGGATAAACTAACCTCATTACACAACTTGTTCTGCCTTGTATCATTTTAGGATGCTATATCTAGGTTACAATTTTGTTACAGTTTGCAGGTTATCTGTACTATCTTAAAAATTGGAGTTGGTGGTGATGGTTCACCCTACTCTAACCTTACACTTCTCTTTCATTTACCAACCACTGCCACTGTAGTATATATGTAGAGTGCTGAATGCCCTTCTACTACTTGTTTGGTTACTTTAGATCCATGACACATACTAGGAATGATTTGAGAGTTTAAGGCTGGTTTGTTTTTTACATTGACATTGTATGAACATGTAATTATTAATTTTGAGGGAAACACGTAATTATTTGATTAATAGTGCTGTGGCAATGTAATGCCATTTGGCTGAGATGCGAAAAATGAAGCTGAACCATTATTAGTTAGGCTCCACAGATACATTACCTCGAGTTCAGCTTTCTGAAGATTAGAGCCTCTTGCCTCAGATATCTCTTTGTACCGCTGTGCCTTCTTTCTTAAAAGATTGCTTTCTTTCGCAAGGTGTTTACATTGTTCTTTCAAGAAACAAAACCTGTAAAACGTAACTCAGAAGAATAAATAGGTATAAACATCAAGAACTACAGCGATAATATTAAGACCAAACAGTAACAAACACAAAACAATTAATGTAAAACCAGCTCATTTGTCTAGATTAAATAAGTTCCGGATGAATGTAAATATAAGCACCTTGATTCAGTGTGCTGAACTTTTTTTGCAACAATTGTTTGTTGATCGGTAATGAACTCTTCAAACTTTCTCATAGAGTCAACAACATGTTTCTTGAATTCCTTGAACTCCTTGTCCTTGGAAAGGACAGATGTTAAAGACTTCTCCTTTTCTTCAATGACAGTATGCAGAACTTGATTTTGTTTTTCCAACTGCTTTACAGAATCTGAAATGGTTTTAAATCTATCATTCAACTCACTCAAAGAGACATCATTGTGTTGAACATGCTGCAAAGCTTGCTCTAACCTGCCCACAATGGTATCAAATTCCCTGCTCTTTTCAGATATGTATATATCTTGCTTTCCCACTTTGTCCCTCAGCAAATCAAACTCACGGCACAGTGAAGCCACACGAGCCTCTATTGTCTCCAGTCCAACCTGTGACACAAATTCCTCCTTTTCCTTCGCTATTTCAGTAAAGCTATCCACGATTATCTTCAGTTTCTCAATCTTTTCCTTCAGTAGAGACTCCTCCTTAGCACAGCCCTTTTTCTTGTTGTACGTCAACAACAAAGAATCAATGTTTGACACTGCTTGGGCAATAGCCTCATTCTGAATTATCGAGCAAACTTCCTGCTTCATATCAACCGCCATCTCATGACCGTGCAATCCTAAATTTAGTTCACTGACAAACTCTTTTATGACAATCTTTTCGACCTGTTCTCTAATGGCGGCTGTAATTCTGGCATCTTCAATATCAGATTCAAGCCTTATAACATGCCCTTCATAATGTTCCCCTATGGATGCAAAATACGAAGCCTTAATAGGAATGGGACGATGTTCTCCGTCATTATCAGTGTCATCACCTTGTAGTTGCTGGGTATCAGAACCTACTACATTGCTTTTGTCTTGCTTACTAGGAAATGCATCTGACTTGACGCGAACTAAAGCCCTTTTATTCTCCAAGAGGAGCACATCCAATTTCGAGATGGCTTCTTCAATTTTCTTCCTCATTTGTTCAAGCTCTTTGTTGTTTCGCAAATGCGAATGGTTTGATCCTTCTTTTTTGAGGAGGTCACGCTTTAGTTTGAATATCTCTTCTGTCATCTTGTGCATATCTGAATCATGCTGCCTTTTCATTTCATTTACTGCTTTATTAAAATAGTCTATCACCTCACCCTTCTCCATATGCTTCAGACGAACCGGGTCACTGAAATCCTCTTCTTGGGAGGCTTTAGAACCATTTTCCTTTGTCAAACCATTTCTGGAGGTCTGTTCCTTCCCTTTCTGCTTGATCACATCTCCTGAACCTTCAGAGTTATGCTGCGATCCTGAAAGCCCCCATTCAGAATTCAAGAGTGATTTCGAAATGGAATCAAGCTGTTGGCGAAGATAATAAAATTCATCATATCTTTTATCTCGTGCCTCGGGTAAACACAAGCTTCCATTTTCTAGTTGCTGCAGCTTTTGGTTCAGCAAAACTATCTCTGAATCCTTGGTAGCAATCTGCCGAGTTGCTTCTTGGTGTACATCGCTTAAAATCCCTTTGAGAATAACATCAGTCACAGATCTTGAAATATGAAGGAAGGCATCCACTTCCTCCACCACAGAATCAAACTCATCAAGGAAGGACATGTTATCATTCGAAGAAAGTTCACTATCAACTGTGTCATTTCCGTTCATATAAATTGGTGGTGCATCCGAGCTCTCTGTCATGTTGGACTCTGGAGTGACACAACAGTAGACACAATAAATAGAGCATGTTACTATATTCTAAGAAAAATAAGTCAACACTTATGGCTGGGCTGCATCCTCATATATATGTATTAAATAAACCACATCTAACATGACCAAGAAATTAATTGCATCATCCCAAACTTCTAACACCATAATCATCTGTAAGGGAAATCCTACCTTCGCTAGCAGACCAAAAGCATACACATTTCTAGAATCAACTTCTACAAATGGCACGGAATTAATGACATGGGAGCCAGTCGTCCAGACCTAAACAACAGAAGAGAATGGAGGACCATCTAGCTAATGCTAACCCCGAAAGGGATACGGATAGTAGTTCAAAGATAGGGGCAGCACACATCACTCCAACCAAGCCTAGCTGAATTAGGTAAACAAACAAGAACCAACTGAAAAAACAACCCAAATAGCTCCCGACCCACCCCCGAGATTGATTCCCAAATGAAATGAGGTCTAAACCAAGCTATGCTTCAACCAAGAACAGGATATGCCGAAAAGATCCCCAATAATCGCAGCAAGCTGAGCAAGACCATCACCAAGAACAGAGCTCCGTCCATCTAACACACAGAGCAAAGGAACAGGCAGCAAAACAGCGGGGCGAGGCAAGGAATCCCGAAGCTACAACCGCCGAAAGGGGAAAGAAGAAGCTGCGATGATGAATCATGCCATACCTTTCTTGCTTGCCGCGGTCAGTGCCGACGGTGGTGTAGGGTGGCGCGGAGAAAGCGAAAGCAGCCGCCTTTCTCCTCCTCCTTCCTTTTCGGCCGCCGCCGTTTGCGTTCTGCTGCCTGCTGGCCGTGGCTCCAGCGGTGGTGCTGGGCAACTGTCCGCTGACTAGTGCATCCCCACGTTGGCAACCCGGCCCACGGATCAGGCCCAAATTCGCATTTCGCAGCCCAGTAGGAGAAGGCACTGCTTGTTTTTCCTTTTTCTGGTTCTAAAAAAAAATGTCACGTTGAATATTAAGCTCGTCCTGCGGAGGGCAAACTATGGGCATTAACCTGTGCTTTGAGAATTGGGAGAGGCGAGAGGATTTTTTTTACCACAAGCCATAATTCGCACCCACCGGTTTGAACTTTGGACCTGTGGGATGCTACCGGGGCGGCGTTAACCGCTCAGCCAAGAGGAGAGAGAGAGAGAGAGAATGTCAGATTTGTGGTGTAGCATTTAGAAAAGTGCTCACTGCTAGGAAAAAAGATTGTTTCAGTTGTTAAAAATCATCTCACATTTAAAGATTATCTCGCATCCTGAACCAAGAACCAGTACACGCTGAACACCTACAGGCCAATGTGGCCTGATCAACAACTGAAATGAACTCCAAAATAAAAATAAGAAAAAGGAAGCTTTCCAGTAAATTACAAGCGCAGACAATCTGCTTGGTAACAGATAAACTCCAAAGTTCAATTCGAAACAAAATGAACCACAATTTGGCTCAACAAACCGATCGGGCCCTGAACCTACAAGTTGCTGGGAAGTTGCATGCCTGCTAAGATTTCGCGCTTCAACTCCTCTCTTCTGATTTTCCCTGTGGTGGTCACTGGAAATGGCCTCCTCCACTGATAACAAGACCTTGGCACCTTATATCTGTTGTAAAAAAAATTGAGAACAGCACTTGAGACTTATTGTTAAGAACCTGGCTTCAAACAGTTGTGCATTTGGTTTTAAAATGGTATGTTTTTAAGGAATGTTTAAGAACATCACCTGCTCAACTTTTTCAACCTGCAATGATCTTGAAGGATCTTAGTAGACACTTCTTTTTCGTCTCCTTGTTGTTCATCTCTTGCACCAACCCATTTCCAGCCATCTGTGATGTTAACACAGGCAATAACTTTCTCCCCGAGACGACTGTCAGGTAAACCAATTACCACGACTTTAGCTACTCCTGGGTGCTCAGAAAGGACCAATTCTACCTGTACAGTTTTGGTGATACCGTGTCAACCTCTTCATCACTGAAGATTTTTTAGTAAACATCAATTTTTGCTCTAGCTGTGGACAAGTACCTCTTCCGGGTGAACATTTTCACCTCCGGTTTTGATGCGCCCCTTTTGTCGCCCCATGAGCCATAGATTACCGGATTTGTCCATCCATCCAGTATCCCCCGTGTCAAGCCATCCATTTCGTATAGAATCCGAAGGATCAACCTTGTTGTCCACCCAGTATCCTACCATTGTATGCAAGCCTCTAGTTAAGATGTTCCCAGTTGGTGAAGAACTAGTGTTGTTACCATCCATGGCGATCAGTATCTCGACATGTGGTGCTGGTTTGCCTACACAGACGCCACCGTAATAGCTGCCTGCTTCATTCTTGGGTCCTTCGAGCTTTGGTTTGTTGAGCGCCATGAATGTCAGAGATGAGCATGCCTCAGTCATCCCTGTACACCCAATGTGCACAATTTAGGAATACGATTTCAGCTTAAGGTTACACCTATCACTGAGATGCCATTGTTTGCAGGTATTAAATTACTTCTTATTACACATAGTGACAAATATAAATGCAAGTAATCGACATGGAGTGAAGTCATAAGCGATGAGAAGATGTACCGTAAGCTGAGAAAATAGCAGCATGAGGAAATAATTGAGAGGCTCCATTTATCAGATCATCCGACAATCCACCGCCTCCGTTGAGTATCTTTGTCACTGTCATCCCACAGTCCGATATCCTCTCCTTCCTGATTTAGAAAGTACCAACAAGTAAACTATACTATGCATTCCCAGAATTTCAGAAAAAACTCCAGCACAGTACCATACCGAGCATATGACAGTAGGTCGGCCATCATCGCCGGAACAGTAATGAAAGAAGTCACTCCGTGTTCTCGGATGGCGTGAAAAGCTAATTTTGTGTCAAATTTTGGTATCAGGACGTGACAACCTCCAGCCATCAGCGTAGCCATGCAAGAGGAAATCCCTCCAATGTGGCACAGAGGAGCTGTATGCAGGTAGACCTGCAGACCGTCAAACGCATTTAAGTTTGTTTGATTATAATTTGTTCTGAAACGAAACGGAGTCACATTTAAATGACAGCATTTTCTGGGTAACGTGTGAATTTTATCTACTAAAAAAAGTCATCCACGCTATTTTTCAGGAGAAACAAATGTAGCTAAACTGGGAACTTGAAAGCATACATCATCCTCACCGTAGCCAACAATGGCGATTTTCGCAAGGGATTGTATGATCAAAGATGTATGGCTTATTGCAACGCCCTTTGGCCGTCCAGTAGTCCCTGAATCAAATATCTTATGGTTATGAATTTTCCAACCCAAGTTTCAGTTCAAATAATCTGCAGTATACATAAAAGCTGCAGAAAAAAAAAATGCTTGACTGAGTGCAGAGTGAACCATCTGAAAAATCAACATTACAGTTATAGGAGAGGAGCTCATTTACCAGATGTGAAGCATATTAAAGCCACATCACTTGGAGCAGACACGGGCTCCAACACCGTAGTTTCTGTCACGCTCCACTTGATACGGTCAACCGTTACAACTGAAACAACAATTTTCTTTTAGCAGAAATTCTAGACATTGCTCAAGCCGCTTTTGACTGGCAACGCTGACAAAAAAAATCTTACAGTTTGCAGCTTGGCTGACACTGGAATGGTCCCCCAGGGCGAGGTAGAGACTAATGGACGGGAAATTGCTGCTTGCCGTCAGCCGAAGCGCCCAGGAGCTGTAACTGTCGTCGAAGACGAACACCGATGGTTGCACGAGCTCCAGCGCCTGCGTTGCCTCCTCGAAGCTCTGGCTCACAAGAAGGACGTCACTTGCTATACTCTTGATGGCATGGAAGATTTCAGGTGAGAGAGAAGGTAGTGATGCGTGATTCGCATTGCAGGGCGATGTTTTCAGATCGTGAGAAAATGTGCGTCTGAAAATATAGGGCTTGGAATGAGCGATCGGAATGCACTCATGAAGGGATGTTCTTAACCAACGGAGTGGAGATTTGGCTCTGAGTAGTGGCATCCGAAGTAGACGTGAGGCGATAGGCGGCGGCCAGGTGACTCGTCACGAGCTCGCCGGTGACCAGCAGAGCGAGGAGGCGGCCCCGTGAGAAAATGTGCCGAGGCAGTGCCGTGCATCTGAAAATCGGTGTTTGTCCACTCCAATGTAATAGCTCACGTTTGTATCAGAGGTGTTCGGACGAGTGCCCATGAATTGCAAAACATGCGTTGTTCAAAGAGGAACAGGAGGGACAGGAACTGAAACGAGCCATTACTCTGCTCTGGACAACGTTTGACGTGACTTTTGCTGTTTTGCATTGCAAATGCAGACGTGGTAGGAGAAGAGGAGACGAAACAAGCGGCGAGCGGTCCGCTGGAAGAACTGCCGTCGGCCCCGTCGCCGCCGTGTAGCGTAGGGAGGCGTCGGATCAGATGTCGGAGATGATGGACGGGCGGACGGTGAGGCCGCCGGTGAGTTGTGTGGCGCGGACAAGATAACAAGACTTCTAAAACATGTGGCGGCAAGAGAAAGCCTTATGTATGCCGCTCGAGCTCGGAACACGCACCTGTTGAACGCGACGACGGCGACGACGTCGCCGGGCCGCACGCCGAGCTCCGCGAGGCCGGCGGCCAGCCTCCGCACGCCGTCCACGAACTCCGCGCCGGTGAGCCGCCGCGAACCCGACACGGCGACGGTGGCGCCACGGCGGCGGGCGAGGATGCAGCCGAGGCAATGCGCGACGTGGCCGCGGCAGGCCGCTGCCATCGCCGTTGTTTGATTTGGTACGAGCTAGTCTGACGCGAGCTTCCTGGCGTGATTGATGGTAATAAGTGTAGACGCGACGACAAGAGATGGTCAGACTGGAAGCGGGTTGCGGCCACAGACGGGGATATGGAGATGACGATGCCGATAACACGGGTCAAGGCACGTTTGGCTTACAAGCTGGCTGCTGTGCTGGCTCAAAGTTAGTTGGCTGAATTTTCAAAATAATTAGTGGAGGAATAAAATGGTCTGGCCGGTCAAAGAGCATCTAATTCAGGAGTTAAAAGTCATTCGAGTAAAACAGCTGCTTGTTTTTCGAACAGACTATTTCCATGTGAGCAAGCTCGTGCTGATATTATATTTCCATGAATGACAGAACCGGTCTGCTGTGATGACACTGGATGATTTAGTAGCAAAGTTGAATGCAGAATCTTCACAAAAGTATGAGCTACAACTGGACAGAGAACGCATTTGCTCCAGCAAGGTTCCTCACCATTATGGCAGTAGAGTACAGAACGCTCGAGTGTTTTGGCATGGATTTGGGGCAATTGCCTCGAGCTCAATGGTGAAACTACTGCCATCAGAAAACCTCAAAAATCAGTGTTCCGCTCGATGCTGCAGATCGGAAAGGACTCCCTGATTCATTGAACTATAACAACTATACTATTTGTTTCCGAACCGGATATTTCCGTTAGACCATGAGAGAAAGCTCAAATATTATGTTCCGACTACAGTGCTAGTGAGGCAAAACGAAGAGCCAAAACTACCCTCATATGAGACCACAAAAATAAAGAGCTACAGATGAACAGAGCACAAATTCGCTCCAGGGAGGCCCCTGGACACGCCTACTCTTCATTGTTTTCATGATGCAGAGCTTTTTGACATCGATTTTGAGCTGTTTCAGTCAGACCAATGCCGTCAGAAACCACATTGGCGAGAACTTACGTCAATAGAAAAATCTATCATTGCCAAGAAGAAAGGCAGCAGCACCAATTCAAGAAAATGCCACAACAAAGCACATAAGCAGGCAATAGAGACATCACATAGGCACTTCAAATAACAATAACATTGTCGATTACACACTACAGCCAACATAGTTCTTGTCCAGCAACAAACTTATACACTAAAGATGGTAAAAGTACTTTCAGGTCTTATGAACCAGAAGCCAAAACTTGCAGCTTGACAATGCGAGCAGCGCCTAGTCGAACAGGCTGAATCCCATGTCATCATCGGACTCTTCAGCAGGCTCATCCTTCTTCTCTTCTTCCTTGGGGGCAGCGGCGGCACCACCAGCATCAGCAGCAGCAACCGGGGCAGCAACTGCGAACTTGCTTGGGTCCTGGAGTGACAGAAACAATGACATGTGAGATGAAAGGATTTCTGAATGCTGTGGAAATTATTTGCCCACGCTAAAATACATCATCACAATTATGATAAGCAAAATACAAAGTAGAGAATGCATCTATGTCTGTCTACAGCTGATATGCAACAGCACAGAACTCCTGCATCTACAATTGGACTATGCAATATAATCAAGAGGATTACCTTCAGGTACTCCTTGATCTTGTCAGCGTGTGGGTACGAGTAGTCTGTCTCCACAGCAACAGCAAGCACATTCTTGTACCCATTGATGAACATGTGGGGCGCAGCAGCAAGAGTTGGGTACGAGAGCGCCAGGGACAGGGAGGCAACCATAGAAACACCAGTGGCAAACTTCTCAATCAGGTCTTCCTCAGTGAGGTCAAGCACCTCAGGGCTGAAGACAGACCCACCATCATAGACGCTGGTGATCACAAGACCGTATGAGAACGGGCGGATACCAAGCTTGGCAAGCAGGGCAGACTCAGATGAGCCCACCTTGTCACCCTTCTTGATCAGCTCCACAGGGGTGATAATTTCCACAGTACCCTTGTTAATCTTGGTGGGAATGTTAAGAACCTGAAACAGATAAGCAGTGTGAGAGCTGTGATTACATATATATATACATATAACTGAGAAAAAGATGAGGTTTCATCAAGTATCCACCTGGAAGAAAGAGGTCTGGGAGGGATCCAGACCAGTGTTTCCTGGGGGGACCACCACATCAACAGGCGCCACGAGACCAACACGAGCAGGAGCTCCAACCTAGCATAAAACAATATCAGATCCGTCAGACTTATCCAAGTACACCACAAGATGCAATCAATTCCGGGTATTACAAGAAAAGAACAATTGAATTGCACACTTACGTTGTGAAACTCAATTTAGTTGAAATAATGACTATGTACAAGATCAATTCAGGATGCAACATAGTTTTAAGAAAACTTAAAATGTATATCACACTATTTTTCATGCAAGATCAATCCAGCATGCAATGAGTTAGAGCTTAAAGCAACACTATCCTGACACTAACCAGCTTGACAGTTGGATATCACGGTTCCATAATAATTAGCAACATGATAAACTAGAATCCAACATTCTATGAACCAGACTACTAATCCCATAGCTGCACCATACATTTGCATCCATGTATCTTCTACAGACTGTACAGAGAATACCACAAGTTTCACAAATAAATAGCTCAAATCAGTCATCTAATTCAAACCGCATTTCTCACTAAAATGTACCAACAGCACAAAATTATAACGATAATCTGAATTCAGCCACATCTAAGCACAACCGAACAACATTACCGTATCAACATAATATTAGGACGACCAAATGCACAATCATCAAGATTGCAACTAACACGTCGCCAGGTAAGAAGAAATGGGAGACTGAAATTCACCTTGTACTTGGCGACCTCCTCGCGGACCTCCTTGAGGTCACCCTTGGTGAAGATGAGGCCGACGTTCCCCTACAACCAACGACAGCGCGGACATAAATCACCACACAAACACTACAAAGCGAGACAAACCAGAGCCGAGAGAGAGAAGGGGGGAAATCTTACGACAAGGAGCTTGCTGAGCTCGTCGAAGTCGCTGTTGCCGGTCTTGTCGGCGTACACCTTGATACAGCGCCTGATGAGGGTGTTCTTGCCCATGAGCACGACGGAGTCGCCCCTGAGCCCGCGGCGGATGTCCTGGAGCTGCTTGGAGCCGACGTTGTCGGCGACGGCGACGAGCACCTTGGTGTACTCATCGAGAAGCTGGCACAGCTTCTTGTCGTACGCGATCTTCTTCTCCGCCTTGGTCCGCTTGATCGCCATCTCTGCAAGCCGCGAGGAAACCTAAACCCTAGCTAGAAGAGCGGATCTGAGCGAGTAAGGAGGAGGACCAAGCCTTGGCGCAAGGCAAGGCGGACGGCTGGCGGCGGCGGCGTCGCTTTAACCTAGGGTTGGAATGGTTGGGAGGGCATTATATAGACGGCGAGGGGTGTGAGTGTGAGGGTTTCGGGCGCGGCCGAGATGGGCCTGATGGGCTTTTCGCTGTGAAGGGGAATGGACTAGGGTTTCTCATGGGGGAGACTTCTAGCTTGGGCTTCTTGTTGTGTTTTTTTTTTCGGAAATGGGCTTTCGTCGAGCACACGCCATAATGCTGCGGATACTGGATGGATGGCTACAATTTCCGATTGTTTTAAGATCTGGTGAAAAACAGTAAGCTGAGAAATAACATGTGCCAAACAGTGTCAGAGATAATATTTTCTGAGAATTAATAAGAGAGGTTTCTCCTGCCAAAATTGAATTAGGTTGCAGTTTTGATTAAATCCCAGCTTGTGGGACGTTCAGGTACCAGCTCTTCGAACTGACATTGTTGCGGGTGAAATACAGGTACCAGTTGAGTAATAAAGTCCCAGTTTTTTCACCTCCGGTTAAATATCTCATACTCGGAATCACCAGTTGAGTATATTATAGCTGTGCCTTGTGTTAAGAACTGGAATCACCAGGTTAGCATTTCGGTTATGATAGTCCAAAATATGTTAATAATTCAGTAATGCTATGTATTATAACTCGCAGATGTAAAACACTTAGCATCATATCAACACTTCAGTATCTCATGGGTCTATGCATCTACGGACATGGAAAACATCTAGCAAGTTAACAGACACATCAACGGAAAAAATTCTACCGAGCTGCTGATCAGAGTAACAGAGTCTATGCATCTACGGATAGGTTCTTCTTGTGCCTCCCGAGCTTCAGCTGAGGCGTGCCACCACCGCTAGTGCCCGACTTCAACACAGCCAGCTTGCCTTCGCTCGCCGTCGCCGCCGCCGGAGCGGCCTCCTTGGTGCTGCAAATCTGCGGCTTCACAGCGAGGAAGAACGGGAACCGGCTCTTGCCGGTACTCCTGCTGCGACCCAACCGTTCGATGTCCTCCCTCATGGCAGAGCACTCCTTCTCCAACTCGGCCACCCGCTGCTTCATGGTATCCATGCCTTCACGCAGGGTCTGGTTCTCTCTGGAGGCAACGGGCCAGCCGGCACGGTGGTGCTCGCCAGAAATGGGCAGGCCAAGCTGCCTAGAGCCGCCCTCGAGGGGTTCGGAGACCATAAGGCACTCGGCAATGGAGCTTCGCAGCTGGAGCTGCTCGAAGAAGAGGACCTGCACGATGACTCGGAGCGGTAGGCGCTCGTTCTGTGCTGCGTGGGTGCATGCCTCCAGGGAGAGCTTCTGGCAATCCATCACCCGACACAGCTCTTCCTTCTCTGACTCTGACAGATGAGGATGCGCCTAGATACGGAAACAAAAGCAATTAAAATTTCAGAATGTGACTGTTGCAAGAAGATAACTATGGTGATCAATTTGTTGTAGAAGATGACACATCAACCAGTACGAGTTTTAGATATGAAACCTTCATTGATGCCTACTGAAAACTAGTAGCAGCACACATGCATTCAAGTGTGAGCATTACAAAATGAAAGCTAAAACATGTCCTAGGTACAATGAGAAAAAAAATCGGTGATAATTTCAGAATATGACTGTTGATAACATTAATAGCTACACGTAGCAAGCACCAGGTTGGTTAAACGAAACTGATAGGTTTATGAACCTAAAATTAGTGCAAAACAGGACTCTTGGAACCATAGACAATGAGAACACTTATAAGCCAAATTATTTTCCATGCCGCTATGCTAATATTGATGAAAGAACCGTGAATGCATGTACAGTACAGGGATAGGAAGCAACAATCAACATGATTGTTTCTCGAGGATGTGAAAAATTAAAAAATTCACATACAAGGATATTACCGTCGAAAGAAAGGCCAATCATGAAACAGTGTTACCTTGAGATATATGTCAATAGCACGATAAAGTCCATCATCTATTGGACGGGCATAATCCGGTATAGCAGCAGCTAAAGACTGAAATTTTGGCAGCTTCAAGTTCGCATCTGGTGCAACTTCAGCTAGATAACCATCAATCAACTTAGCAACCATGCTTATCGGCATCAAAGATGGTGATGCAAGTATTTGCCCATCTTCACCAAGGCCAGGTGAAGCCCCACCAGCTTCTTGATCCATTGCCAAGAAATGGTCAACAATCCTCTGGATACAGTCCACATCATACAGCGTTTCAACAGAATCAGAGATGTTTGGTATCAAAAGATCATCCAGAGTGGCCTTGTCAAGCTGCATACCTATCCTTCTCTCCAAGTTGGATAAACAAGAGGGGTTGGCTTTCAGGATGATTGCTGTGCGCAGAAGGCCGAACAGTAGCTTGCAAGATGTAACCCCTCTTTGGAAAGGTAGCAGTCTATCGATCTCCTCAAGAAGATACTTCTGCTCCTCTTCAGAAGGGATGGATGTCAGAGTCGTCATTGAAAGACAGTTGCTGACATCACTAGTGCTCTTACGCCGATTCAAACCAGGCAAACGCCTTTTGGCATAATGATTAAGGGATCCAACGATAATGTCCTGATTGATGCCCCTATATTCCATGGCTGAGATGAGCCTTTTGTACAGCGGAAGGCTTAAGCATGAGACGTCGTCATACCACCAATCTGGGCTGCTATTTCTTGGCCTTGCTCCCGTGCTTATACCATTCCACAAGAGACTGCCTCCAGGACTCTGCATGGGACCTCCATACTGGACTACTGGCCAGCCAAATAAATCAGGGTCACTACATGATTTGGTTGCCAGGGAGTCTACACATCTCTTTACAATCTGCAATCTTTCAGCAATATCAAGGACGTCGTCACAGGTTTGAAGGGCCTTGATCGAGTCTTTCCAGCTCCTAAGGACTGTTTGGGTAAGGAAGTTCTCTGTCTGAGCAATCAAATTGCCCTCAGATATCTCTTCTGTCATTTCGAGATAATCAGCAGCACATCGAAGGTGTACAACATTGGAGGAAGTCATTTCAAACTTTACACCATAGCAGAACTTAGCAGCTAGCTCAAAAGCCTTTGCTCCCCCAGGAATATCAGATAGATCAATGAGACAACTATCTTCACCCTTATCGATTTTCTCCCTGATTATCCTCTCCAAAAGGCCACTCTTCGATAATAGAGGAAACTGCACATAGGAGAAAAACTGCTGATTAACAAGTAATTTCTTTGCGAATATGTACATCAGGTTTCCTCTCCAAAGGATGGTAAGCATATTAAGAACAAAAGTTAGGCCCAATTCAAATAAATACTAAATCCGTTGCATATATGCAAACAGAAAATGGTCTGAAACAAAAGAACACTTGTGTGAATCATTCTGGTTTAAATTTTTACCTTGTGGAGATGAAAAGACTGGTCCCCAACTACCACAGTTATATCACTTGGAAGACCAGACGTGCAGTACCTACATAATAAAACATATACATATCATCAATAATGTCCTCTTCAAACAGCTCAATTTCTAGTACAATCACATATTTCGGCAACTGGAATAAGTAGAGAACTTTTTTTCAGAAAAAAAAAACATACAAGATAATTTCACATCTGTCCAGCTGTCCTAAACAAAGATACATTTACTATTCTCAGAACGAGAAAAATAGAAGGCAGGGTACCAAGAAGGCAAGAAATAGGATAGTGAAGTATTCATGCTGGGATTTGCTACATGATAGTAATCATTTTAGCTAGAGGAATAAAAATAGAGTAGCAATTTAATACTTTGCTTTAATTAACCTATATAGTTGTGACAGCATGGAACACAGTTTAATTAGAGAACAACATGAAGCTTTGGATATGTCAAAGAGAAAGACAAAATAAACTTCAGATTTAATCAAGAGAGGGCTACAAAAACATCTAAAAAAAGATGGTATTAACCATTTTTAAACAATTTAGGTGCTGTTGAAGCGATGGCCACATCTCTTCTTTTTTTTCCCTCCTCTGCATACTCACTTAAAAATTTTTAAGAGGAAGAGATTTCTCTAACAAAAGATGGCTCTTAAAGGCTTAGGCTTTGGACTAGCTAGTACAATAATTATTGGGCCAGTAGCAGCCTTGCAGTAGTGTATTGGGCCAGTATCTGACACGAAGTACTCACTGTAATGTGGTGATAGTACAGAGTGTGAAGGAATAAACTTGGTCCATTTAGTGCTCACCATGTGCGCACTTAAAAGTATATATACTAGAACTTAAGACGAAGTGTAGAAGTCAAGGAAAACAATTGTTGCAATAAATACCAAATCAATAACAAGATTTCTACAGTGTACACAGTGTATTTACAGGCCAACACGATCCCTCTAATAACTTCCAAACCAGTACTAGTGCCACAAAAAGTGAGTGTCCACAAATAGACTGAAATGTGCATCGAATGCGTTGAACATCGATGCATTCGAACTAGCAGGCACAATTTTAGCACATATTTTAACAGGCTGTCTCGTGATGACTGATAGTGAGAGCGTGCAGAAAGTTGTATCAGCTAGAAACAAAAACAAAAGGAAAGGTTGTAGTCTTATAGCTGGCTCCCGTATTTTGATTGGACCCCTCCATCCATCAGAAATCGGTTAGCATATTATAATCAGTGCATCGGATGAAGCCAACAACAAGAGCTTTGGGAGTAGATGTACGGTAGCTTCTAGAATTCATGGCGGTTTCATTATGCCCAATAGCACAAAGACAAATAGTCTATGTTGCTGACGAGATAATAATCCAGCAACAAATAAATTAACTGAACTGCCTATTATTAGTTTCTTACTCTGAAAAAAGTGTACAATTACGCAAATTGGGCATGACAGGGCAATATGGAGTAGAAAGCAAGGAGCAGTGCATACCATTCTTGGCCTTGCTTCCTGAACACATCAGCTCTCGATCCCAGCTTGAGACAGGCCATGGCAGAGTAGCTCCTGCTTCCAAGGCCAAGAGACAGCAGTGTACACCACACTACATCAATGAGCCGCTCGGTTCCTTGAGATCAAAGTCACAAAAGATTCCAGCTGTCTGCGCGCTCTTGAACCAAACCCCTCAAGTAAAATTAACAAAAGGATGCAACTTTCCCCACGAAAAAAAGAGCCTCAATCCAGCCCCGAGGCCTCGGTTGAGTGGACGGCAAGGATCGTCAGAAGGCGGCGCCGAGGATCCGCCAGATTACACGGAACAGCCACACGAAGTTGCACATCTACAGCCAGGCAAGAGCTCCTGATCCACACCAAAAAGAGAGAAAACACTGAAAAGTTCAGAAACTCGAACGCGACAGAGCACTGAAAAAGCTTGAGAAATTCACGGCAGCGCGACTCGGGTACCTGAACAAGTGAAGTGCGCCCTCAAAGCACGGGCGTCCCAAGAACCTTCCTCCCACTGCAGGCCCCCGCACCCGCCGCCGCAGCCGGCGCTGCAATCCACCCGCCAAGATCCAAACTTTACGCGGGAAACCAGGGTCCGGCGCCGCCTAAACCCCACTGCGAGGAGAGGAAGAAGAAAGCCCCTGGACCCAGGAAGCAGTCAAGGCCTTCCTTTTGTTTAGGAGAAGAGGACGGAGAGGGGCGGCAGGGCAGAGCAGAGCAGGGGCAGGGGCAGGGTGGGGCGTGTGTACTAGGAAAGGAATGTTGTGGCAGGGGAAGGAGGAGGAGCATCCAAGAACATTCTCTTCTATTCTATGGCGTGGTGCGGCTGGTGGGCTTCTTCGCAGTTTTCTATGGGGGCAAAGGACAAGCGAAGGGGGTGGAACGGGAGGACTGGAGGAGACGACGAACCCTGAAAACCTGAAGAATGATTGTTCGAAAAAAAACCTGAAAAATGGACGGAGCAGAGGGAGGAGAAAGCAGGGCTGCGGGTGGGCCCGGCGCCAGCAGGCCCAATCCACTTTGTCTCTGTCCTCTCTTTAATTTGGATTCTCCGAGCTCTCTCTCTCTATTCATGGAAGACGAAGGAGAGGCTGGTGGTGACCGGTGGGCTCACCCCAATGTCAGCTGGTTGTGTGATGGATCAGTTGTTGGCTGTTGCTTTGGTTTTTTGCTGCCATTCAGACCTGCTGTGTGGACCAGAAATTAGGCCTAGACTAGAGATGTTCCTGCACTCACTCTAGAATTCAGGCTTCTCGATCTTTCGGAAAAATAATTCAGGCTTTGCGTTTTCCTTTTTTTTTTTTTTCAGCCGGCAAAAACACTACTCCTTTCCATTCACGATTCAGGGTTAGTTGCCTCAGCCTGCTCGCTGCTCCTCGCATGGGGAAACGATAAGGCTTGCCAGTAGGCTCGCTACTCTGACGAAAATTGAAGGGTTTGGGGAGGAACGAAGCCATATGACCATATCTGTAGCAAATCCAAGGTTTACGCGATACTTGATGAGCATCATGGCAGCCGAGCCACGGTAATCATCATTCTCCACCAATAATCATCATGCGAGCATATAGGACGTGGAGCTGCACAGTACCATTACTACAAGGATTAGTTAAGCTCGTAGTAGTACCTGGTGGCTGGCTTGGCTGCACTCTCGATGCTTTTTGTGTGATGTGCCAGTGTCCAGCTCCGTATGATGATTAGTACTGTGCCATGCCGTGCGACTGGACAGGATCCTCTGTTGTACCGTGAATACAACAATGTCTGGCATGTGGGCCATGTGGAGTGTTGATCCCACATCACATGTTGGTCATT